>VWZD01006025.1:596169-685911 GCA_013396695.1 Sakesphorus luctuosus
GGGCGGGATCGGGGTCCCTGAGGGGGGTCGGGATCTCGTGGGGATCGGAATCCCTGTGGGATCGGTCCCCGGAGGTACAGGGGGGTCCGGGACCCCCCGAGAGGCTCGCGGCGGAGTTTGTCCCTCCCTGGCAGGAGCGGTGTGGGGAGGCCGAGGTGTCCCGAGCAGCGCCCGGGCCGTGCATGTTGGATCACCCACAGCTGAGCCAACCGCGAGTGCTGTGCCCGGCGCTAATCAATGCCATTAATTGCCGTGGTTTCACCTGGACAGTCCATTAGGGGTAGAGGGAGAATGTTTGAGGCCAATGGGGTGCCATGAGAATGTGAGATTATCTTATCTATACTCGGCCCTGACAACAAATTGTTTGTGGAGCTGATGATTGAAGGAAAAAAAATAATAACTTGAAGCTGCAGGCTAAGCAATAATTAAAGTGTTCAGACAGGTTCTTGTCTTTGTGCAGCAAAATGGTCCTGTCATTCAGGTTGAAGTTAAGTGTAGCTTGAGCTGTACAAAAAAAGAACTAAGGACTTAAAGGATAACTTAGTTGAGTGTTTGATGTGTTTTGGTAGAAGATCTGATGTAATTCCTTGGATTTTTTTGACCATAGTTAAAAGACACCGCTCAAGTGACTCCATTGTTTTTTAAATGAAATTATAGAAAGTTGGGTTTGAAATATGTAGCCAAGTGGTGTTATGAGGTGGTTTGTCCACAGGTAGACCAACAAAAAAAAAGGTTGGGAACTAACCTACCCGTTGCTGAAGTTTGTGTGCATAACTTTTCTGATATTGCTGTTACAATGGCACTTCTACCTCCGGGGAGAGGAAAGGTTTGTGTGTTCACACGTGCAACTGCAGAGCTTTTGGTGCATTCTCTGAGTGTCACATGGTGAGAACTCACCTCTGGCACTGAGGGCCCATCAGAAATGTCTGGGTTTTGTTCCAGGTACTGGTGTAAAAGATGAGGCTGAACGAGAGCCGGACGAGATCCTTCCAGGCCCCTGTGACGGTGCACACCTACCCGGGCAGGCAGGTGTACATGTTCGCCAATGGCCGCTCCGACTCGGAGGAGTCCTCGGAGGAGGAGCTCAACGTGATGGAGCTGCGGCCGCGGGGGAAGGAGCAGCAGCGAGGCAGCGCTTCCCGGGACAGGCCTGGGGATGTGGTGCTGCTGGAGCGTGAGATCACACAGGATGACAGCCTGAACAAGCTGGCCCTGCAGTACGGCTGCAAAGTAAGAGCCTTTTCTTTCCTTTGGGGTTCGTCACTTCCGAGGTGTTGTATGTGCAGCTGATATTCCAGAGGGGCTGGAAGCTGTCCTGTCACCGGGTAGTTCTGATGCTGAGAAGTGTAGGCCCTGTGTATTTCATGAGTGATCAATATCTGGATAAAACTGTAGAAAGGCAAGAAGTCCCAAACAGCCACAACAGAGTTGTTCAGCCAACAGCTGAGGAAGATGTTGTGTGCCTCACACCCTGCCTGACCTGCTTTCCTGTTTAATTTGGGTGACTAAGTGCAGGCTGTACTAAGTTATTTAAGTGAGGGCAAACATTAGGAAGCTGAGTTCAGAAATGAGGGTCAGGGCTCTGCTCTCAAGGAATGCTGAAGTTTCTGAAGCAAACTGAGCAGTAAAAAGAAATGCCACTGCAATAGGTCTGCTTTGGGCTGGATTTTGGTTTATTTTTTGAAAGGTGTCAGCTTACTCATTGCAAGGAAGGTCTGAGTCTAACGGGTGGACCTGGGGAGGTGCCAAAGTTCAGGTCCCAGAGTCCAGGTGCTGTCTGTGTGGGTTTGGGTTGTTTGCTGTCATGCCCAGAGTGCGCTCTGTCAGCTGCCTGTGGGCAGGAGGGAGGAGCGTGCAGGGTGAGCTGTCTCTGAGTTGGAACACTCCTCACAGTGTCTTTTCTTTGTTCCAAAGCAGAGCGCTTCATAGAAAAACTGTTGAAAAGTTTGATTACCTGCTCTGAACAGGAGAAGCCCCCGTTGTTCAGCAGCTCGAGCTGCATGTTTAGAGCCTCCTTTATCTGCGAGCTGGGCCGTGATTAAAACGTTCCATGATGCAAACAATTGGACAGTGACCGCAGTGGGATAATGATACCGCTCTGGCTCTGCTGCCTCAGTGCTATTGCAGCCAGCCTTGCCTAACTCCCAGCAGCTGTGTGGTGCAGCTGAGGCAAGAGGGCTTGGAGGGATTGCAACAATTCCTCCCCTCCCATTCCCTTAGAAACAAGAACAAAACAGCGAAGGCACCCTTGTAGGTTCTGCTGATGAGGAGAAGCGAGTCTGGTAGGACTTGAATAGGCCTTGATTGGCACCAGGAGAGCCTGAAAGGGCAGAGCTGCAGCTTTGGTTGGCTTTGGAGCTTTGGCTGCACTGCTCTCAGCAGCCATTGTGTCACTGCCACTTGGGCAGAATCACAGCAGTTGGGTGACCTTAGAGGAGGAAGATCCTGAATGGCTCTTTGGTGTATGGCATGAAAAATCCTGCTGTGCCCTGTAACTCAGAGAACTCAGTCCTGTCCCTGCTGTGGCTGCTCATCTGCCTCTGCTGCCCCACTCCTGCCTGGAGGCTGCTGGGGCTGTCCAGGGGGAAGGCGAAGGTGGTGGGGAGGAACCAGGTAGTCGGTGTTCTCCTCCCACAGGAAAAAACTGTCCTGCTTGCCTCCCTCCCTTCCAGAAGGGACTTGTTCCAGTTAAAGTGAAGAGGCACTGAAATCCTTATTGTAGGGGATTTGAGTATTGGTCTGTTTACAGACTGGCACTGATCAGTTTCCATACGTTGTTTTGTTTGCACACTCAAAGAGCTCCTGAAAGGCCACCAGGACAGCAGGGAGGAGGAACTGTAGCCACAAGTATATATGCAAATATGTTTAAAGAATCCAGGACAAGCTTCTCCTTGAAATCAATGAGAACTTGACATTGGTTTCTGAATCTGCTCTGGGAGAGGGTATTGAGACAGTGCAACCAATAGCAGTGTGTGTGCCACAGATAACTTGACAGAAGTGGAAAGCACTTCAAAATCTTCATTTTTGTTCTTGACCATTTATAGTCCTGGCTTGCTTTTGGCATTGTTCATAGCTGGGAAAAGAGGAGCAAACTGCAGCCAAAAAAATGAGTACAGAAAATAAGCCTAAATGGCTTGTGAAGCCCAGTCTCCTGAATGCTTCCCATCAGCTTTGTTTGTTGTTTCTGTGTGAGTGCTGCTCCACTTTCTGTTTCTAGAGCCTTAGCACAGCACTGCAGTGTTTGATTGCAGACACCACGGGGGATATTTACTGTCCCAGTAATTTGTTTTCATTGGAACAAAACCAGAAATTGAAGCAGCACCTCAGTTAGGAGGCTTTGGGTGAGATTGTTATTTCATAACAAAGAAATTGTGCAGGGTTTGAGTCCAGAGGTTATGCTGGGGTAGGCTGTGAGGAGCCTGAACCAGCAAAGGAGGATTCCTTTTGCCTCAGGGGCCTCAGACCTGGATTAAATGTGCCATTTGCAGAGTTCTCAAGCTTTGCAGAGTAAGCATGAGATTGAGGCATCCATCTCATCTCTGCCTTGGAGCAGAGTGCTTAGGAAGTAAAGTGCTGGTTTTGTTTTAGCTCCCCTGTTTCCTTGGCAGCCTCAGGCTGGTGAGTGCACAGTGAATGCAGGTCATGCTGCAGTTTCTGAAAGAGCACAGTCCCTGTACTGTGTCTCTTTGGTTTAGGGTCTTGCTGGTTTGTTTTGTGTCCTCAGCCTTTCCCTCAAGGTTCCTTCACGTCTCCTTGGCTGCTGTGGAGAGCTCTCTGCACACGGTGACATCCTGTTTGTCATCTTTGACAGAGGGTTTAGGGCAACTGAGAAGTTGCACTTACTGGGTGGCTGAGTGGACACTGTATTAAGCATCTTCTTTTACTTAATGTTAAATTAAGAGGTGCTGCCTTGCCTTTGCCTTTGTGTTGGTGCTGGCCCTGTGACTGGCACTGCACATGTGGCTTGTTCCTTCTTGCTCTTGCTGCTGCCGGGTGTGGGTACAGGTCACAGAGGGGCCCCCAAAGGTGATCTCAGGGGTGATGGCCCTTCAGCAGCAGCATGAGCAGCTGTGCAGGAGTGAGCTGGATCAGCTGCTGTCCTGCAGAATTGGTGCTGGTGCCGTGTGGGAGGTGCTCACCCCACTGCAGGCCGTGACCTGGCTTTGAAAGATGGAGATCTGTTCACTCTGAAGGCACTTTCTGAACAGGAGGGGTTTGGCTGCTGGTGCTCATGTTTTCCTTAAACACTCACTGTGTAACGTATGAAAACTGTTTTTAAAAGGATCTGTTACAAAGACTCACCTTAACTTGGATTAGAAGGTAAGTGAGGGAAAGGTAAAGAAAACAAAAGGAAGAAAAAATGGTATTAAGCCAAAACAGCAGATACAAGAGCAGTAGAGGAGGTTATAGGCTGGTTTATCCTGCAGGACCTGAAGCCTCTGGAACAGATGGGGAATCTACAAAACACCGAGCCACTTGCAGCCAAGGCTTTTATTCTCTGGCAGCTGCTTGCTCATGGTCCTGGGCCGTCCTACACTAACGTCCCTGTGCCTTTGGGTTCTGCAGGTTGCAGACATCAAACGCGTCAACAACTTCATCCGGGAGCAGGACCTGTACGCACTGAAGTCCATCAAGATCCCGGTGAGGCCGCACGGGCTGCTGACGGAGGGTCGGCAGGAGCTGCGGCCGCCGCCGCCCGCCCAGCCCGGGCTGACCCGCGCGGAGCCCCCCGAGCCCCAGCCCGGCCCCGCCGACGTTCGGCGCCTCAGCGAGTACTTCAGGGGCATCGACCGCAGCATCCAGGACGCCGTGCGGGTGGAGGTGCAGCGCAGCACGGAGCGCTGCGGGGAGGCGCTGGAGAGACCTCTGCCCGAGCCGGGCAAGCGGGACAGCGGGAACGGCGCCGACTGCGGAATCCAGTGGTGGAACGCCGTCGTTATTATGCTCCTGATAGGAATCGTTCTGCCTGTGTTTTATATCATCTATTTTAAAACACAAGTCCTGGTGGGCCACACCTACAACACAACAGCAACCCCAAATGTTTCAACAGCTGGATCGGAAGGGTAATAACCACACAGCTCAGTGGCAGGAAAGAAGCCCTAAGGGAAAAGGGCAGCCCCCTACAGCCTCTCCAGCAGCCGTGCCTGTACGCTCGTGACTGACCAAGTGCAGCCAAGGGGATATAACGATACAGATTATTTTTATTTTTATAACTAGCTGATGATGTAATCCTGAACTTGACTGAAAGTGAGGTGATGTGATTTTGATGGAAAAATAAGAATGATTTGTTGCTTACAAAGACTATTGAACAGGTGGCTTAAGAGCTGGGAACTCTGTTGAGGGAAAGTATTTTGTAGCAATTTACTCATTGTGATTGCTTCAGGTATTTTTTAATGCAGTGTCCAGAAGCAAATTCTTTGCTGCTGAGCTAGAGTGTGCAGTATTTAAAGTCCTTGGAAAGTTGGGGGTTGTTTGCATTTTAAGAAAACACTTTTTGCTGGAGTAGAAGGGGAGACTGTTTTTCTCAGAGCTGTCCTTTTTCTCTCTTGCAGACCATGGTGGTTTTGGCCAAACCCTGAAGCTCTAAGCTGGGTGTGCCATGGCGTGAGGATGCTGTGCCAGCCCCTCATCCTCCTCCTGAGCACACCTTTGAGCTGGGTTTGTTAGGATGTGTCAAGCCACGCATGGAAAGGGTGAGCCCAAACTTCTTCCCCTCCTTGAAATCCTACAGAGATGGATCCTGAGATCCAGAGATCTCAGTGCAGGATCTGTGTAGGGAGAGGGGTTGTTGTACACTCTCCTTGAGGGCTCTTTAGTTGGCAGGGGTGTCTAGTCAGTATTACTTGTGAAAAAACTAATAATCTGTAAGGGTGCATCTGACGTGTGATTTCAGCCATGGACTTGATTTCCTTGTGTGCAGATTTCATGGGAGCAAGGCCCAGGGCAGGAATCCAAGGCACAGAAAGAAGGGTAAAGCCTTCACAGGACAGGACTGAGCTGATTGTGAGACATTCTGTGACCTGCAGATGTGCATTAAAAAGCTTCTAAGGGTGCAGGAAAGAGCAGTGGAGCTTCAGAGGGCAGTGGTGTGCAGAGCTGTGGGTGAGCTGTGTTCTTCAGGGGGTCAGTGAACACACTGCCTGCTGGGAGGGAGCACCAAGGGAGACTGTGGGAGCTTTGCTGCAGAGAATTGGCCTCAGCAATTGGATTCATCCCTTCCAGGCCTGCAGGCAGAGGGAAGGGCTTTCCTGGAGCCAAACACTAAGGGATTTCCACACTACACAAGCAGAATTGTATGATGGTACAATGATAACCTGTGTTTCCTGCAGCTCTCAAAGAAGTGCTCAGGAAAGCCTGAGAGAATCTAATTTTGTAAGTGAGGACTCTAAAGTATCTTATACCGAACAAAAACTTGTATTTTTCTTCTGTGAAGAGCTGTATCTCTTTGTTCTAAGCTGGGGGGGGGGGGGGGGGGGGGGGGTGGATTTCTTACATTTTTAAATAAAGCCACATGAAATAGAAGCACAAGGGGCACAGCTTGTGCTTTTTTTGTTGCCACACTGGACTGTGCTTGCAGCCTCACCTCAGCACCTGCTGCAGGGACCAGGAGTGGCAGCAGCAGAAGGAAACGGGAGTGTCCAGAGGGACAGGAGGAGCTGCCTTGGGTTCTCCAGGCTGAACCTACCCAGGTTTTCCCGCCAATTTCTCCAAGTGTTTTGTAAGAAGGTTCTAACTGAGCATCAGTTCTTGGGTGCAATAACAAGTGTGTGTTTCCCAGGAGGTCCTTGCTGCTGAAAGCCTTATTGCTGCAGTTTAAAAGCACAGCCTCCAGCTGGACTGGACGCCTGGAGGGGCACAGACACGCCAGACAGGACCACGTGCTCTGCAAACACGAGAGAGGCCGGAGTACACAGTAAAAGCCAGTATCTTTACTTTAGTGAATGCAGGATACAAATATTTTACAACAACCTCTAGCATTTTCTTAACCATTTGATAAAAAGTTCACTAGAATATTTATTGTATATTGAAGAAAAAACAACACATTCAGGGAAAAAAATTGAGATTAACTTATTTTTTTTCTTAAAAGATTCGTCTCAAGGATGGCAACAAAGTCCAGCTTGTGCCGCCAAACGGCTTATCAGCATTAAACCGTGAACAGCTTCTTTGTGAACTGTTGACTACAAACATTTACCAAATACATAAATCTCTTTTAAAAAAGCCATTTTAAATATAGCAAAGCAGTGTTCTCTTGCACAGCAAAGTGAAGAAAGGTTCTACTAAGATTTAAATGTTTACATTGGTTAAGTCTTTCTTTCACATTCGGATTTACGTCTGCCCAGGATCAATTGTTAGGAGTTGTTTTGTTCCTTATTTACTATGTATTTCTTGTGCGCACGGTAACTCGCGAGTTTCTGATGCATTAGTGTCCTTGAGGGGAGGGCAAGGCTAAAGCAGTTCTGACGAGTCCCTGACAACGTGGCATTTCCAAAACTACTGTGAGAGCTCGAGGATGGAGGTGATTTGTCACAACAGAGCTAAAAATCTTAAATCACTCAGACCTGACTGGGTTCAGCCCAGGGTTGGATCCACTTGCACTTCAGTCAGCAGAGATAATTTAAAAAAGTATTATTTTTTTCACCTGTTGAAATATCTGTGCTATGTCATCTTTTTTTTTTATAAAACATTTTTACAATTTCTAAAAAAGTATGTTCCAAAGTGAGTTACTTGTTACTAAAAACCAGGATTCCCATTTCCTCGATGGCAGGAGCTGCTCCCCAAGAGGGGATGGAGGTGGAAGGACATTTCTGCCATGGCTGGGGCAGCTCAGGGTCAGTCCCCAGCTTGGCTCTTTAGAACTGATTCTTTAATACTCTCTCTTAATTCATTGGTGCAATTTCAGTACAAACTCTAACCCTTGTGTAGCTTTGTCTTTAAGAAAACAGTAATAGTACTGTTTAAAAACCTGCATAGAAATAAAGACTATTGAGATACAGTCAGCAAAGCCATCTGATAAGGCACACAAGAAAATAGACAGTAAATGTGAATGCAGAACTCCCACTCGGATGTACAGCAAAGTTCATACAGGTGCATAAATCATGGAACTCACACCACTGGTCAGAGCAGCAAAAGGTTCTGGGGGCGACAAGTGAATTGGGTCACCGGGAGCACAGCGGCCCTTGGAACGGGTCCCCTTTGCCTCTGCACTGTCAGCCAGTCCAGTCCCAACCCAAACACCCAGGAACCAGCTCCAAGGGGAGCAGAGCGGCCGGAGGGGACCGGAGCCTGTGCAGGTGTTCCCGTTGCCATGACAGCGAGGGATGTGCTGGAGGCCGCAGGTACCGACCTGGATCGCCCTCTCCAGCTCCTGGTTACAGCATCAGGGGATTACACAAAAACAATAAAGCCCGAGCAAAACGTCAATAAATAACCACGAAGGGGCTTGGTCACAGCACGGCCCTGCAGTTCCTGCCCAGCACCAGCCCTGCCAGCCTGGATGTGAGTGGGAGCACAGGTGGGATCCTGCCCAGCATCCAACACCAAACCTGCTCCCAGCCCAGGCCCACGGCACGAGGGGACTCGGAGTCCTCCTTCTTGTTCTTGAAGCAGCAAATTTCTCCCAAACCACTTGCCAACTCACAAAACCTTTTGTGCTCCTCTGATATGTGTCATTTCCCTATCATGAGAAATTAGGTCAAGTTTTTCCACTGGTTTTTTTTTCCTCCTCAGAAGAGGCAGCTTTAAAATGATGCCTTAAAATGTGTTGTAACAGATTTTTATATTTATGCAGGATGAACTTAACACCGGATTTTTTTTGCCACTTTGCTATTTATATACATATATATAAAATGTATAATGAAGCTTAACCATACAGCACAGCGATTACAATTGAACGGCACACATTCACCACCAGTGAGGGGGCCAACCCCTTTATACACCCTCTGAAAAATCTGGATAATAATATTAATAATAATTAAAATCCAAAGAAAGTACAGTATATTTAACAAAATAGTAAATATTAAACAGTGAATACTCTACTTAATAAGGACCTCGCCTTGTTTCAAGTTGGCGTCAATCCACAAAAATATACTTTTTAATCTGGTGACCGTACAATACATAGGTACTTACACCAAAGGTGATAATATATTTAGGATGCTATATACACAAAGAGTTTGGCTCAAATTTAAATTTACATATAAGTGTTCATGGCTTATTTTTCCCCCAAGGTTCCGCCTGCAAGTTTTTCCTTTTCATCTTTGAAAGCAAAAACTAGAAAGTCAAAATAAGATAAAACTATACTCTACAAAAAAGCTACAACATACAGCTTTGGCTTATATAAATAATTCATAGCAGAATGTGTTCAAAAGTACTGTATATAACTTTATATATAGTCTTCAATTCATTAGGGTATTGTTTTCTTTAATATAAAATATACATGAGCTAAAATCCGTTTCTATATTTTTCAAAGGTAGGAACGTAAAAACAAATTTGTCAAACATATCCCAATTATAACTTAATATATTAATTTTATTTTGTTAATGTTCTATTTTCTAGGCTAATATTTTCTGAATATTTCATGCGAGTTCTCTATGTCTCTCTTTCACTCATTAAAAAAATCACTTCTTTGACCCAATACACTATTTTATCTTTTTTTTGCACGTGCAAAACAGGGTTTTTGTTTATTTCTTATAGCATCAGCCCTTCTCCATGCACCCTCTGCAATAGAGACCCATGCCAGGTTGGGTAATAAAAGGTCAGTTTATGTACAGTATTGCTTTCTTCTTCCTGCTTTTCTACTGCTCTGCTGCTACAAAGCAATTATTTCTTAACTACGAGTAACCATAGAGCTGACTAACACACAGGGACGTACTACAGGCAGCCCTCGCTGGAGGAGGAGACACTGCGGGGACAACGCTCTGCCAGCGGGGCCGGGCTGGGGCAAACACAACTCCAGGTAAGTGCCAGACTAGATCAAACCTACGGGATTGTTCTGTTTTACCATGGGACATCTGCAGCTATACAAGAGTTTGTCGTAAGTGCCTGATGATTGGTGTATGCTACACACACTAGCACATATATATGCATGTGGAGATATATATATGCATGTATGTATATACATATAAATATACTTATTCACGTCCTTATTTATAAATTTAGATATGTCAGGACAGTTCATTTCGAGAACACACAACTGAGGGGCGGCACTGCGCGTTTATGTCACCCACGTGTCCATCCTCATTCGTTTTACCGACGGGCTCTCGCGGTCCTCTGCCGTGGGCGGCCGCCCCAGCACCACGGGCGAGTGGAAGTCGCTGCGCGGATCCTCCCGGTCGCTGCCGTCGTAGGAGCTGCTGGAGCTGCTCAGGCTGTCGACCGGGGAGCGCCCCAGCTCCTGTCGCGACGGCGGCGGCGGCGGCTGCGGCTGCGGCGGCTGCTGCTGCTGCGGGAACCCCGAGGGCGTGACGCGGTCCCGGGGAGGGGAGATGGGTTCGGATTTGATGTTGATGTTTTGGTTGGTGTTAATGGAGAGGTTTGAACCCTGAGATAGCTGGCTGCCAGTGCTGGGGAGACAAAACAGGCACAGCTGATAATGCAGCACAAATGACAAGAAAGCGACAGTTCCCTGTCTGTGATGGGGTGGCCTTGGGGCTCAGCGCCCTCCGAACACACCTCACTGAAGCAAAGAACAAAGATTAAAAAAAATTCATTAAAGGTCTGGGTTGTGTTTACAGAAGAGTTCAGAACATACAGAAATACCTCCCACTGCCAAACATTACAGTTCACGAGGTGCCTCCTTGGTAGGAAGTCAGGCCTGCAGGGACATGGCTCATCACCTGGAGGTGACTACAGGCACAAACAGCCCAACATACGAATGTTTGGTAGCACAGGCACAAGGTTAAAATGGGCTTGTGCTGAACAGCCCATCCCCTGGTGCAGCTGATCCAGCTGGGAGAGGCAGAGCCCCCCGTGCTGCCCTGCACTGGTACCAGGTACTTACACGAGGGAGCTGAGGGCCGCGGGGCCGAGGTGGTGCTGCTGCCAGGCAGACACCTGCCCCAAGGACAGCATTCCTGGGGAGTTAAACCCCTGCAGGGCTGACAGGTCTGCACTAGTCAAGGAGTAATCTAAGGGAAAAACAAACAACAAAGTAATTTACATATATACAACACACACATACATATAAATAGACAAAATATTATGTGTTACACACACATACAAAGGCTTTCTGCCCAAAACAAATGAAGGCAACCGATCCAGAGGAATCCAAATGTGGACACTCTGAAGTCTGGGAAAAATCCTTCTAACGTCACAGGGAGTTTAACAGAGAAGCCTCCAATGACAAGCTTTTTTGTATTTGTGCTTTCAGTTCCTACACACTGCTCAGAGCTTCTTCCAAACCCACAGGTACAACATATTTATGCACTTTATATACACAGATATGCACCTTAAGTAGGACTGTTTACATTCTGAAGGGTTTTGTCTGCACGGACATTTCAAAGTGAAACAGAAAGGGAGAGTCCCTGTGAGTCACTGGACAGGGCTGGTGGATCTTGCCCTGGGCCCACTGCAGACAGCCTGGTGTGGCTCAGTCCCAGCTGGGAGGCAGCAGCGCCTCAGGCACCACAGCCACAGTTTGGGTGGCTCATGGTCAACAGAGCTCATGGCCCCACACCCAACACCCACCCCAAGCTGTGGACTGGCAGGCACAGGGAGAGCAGGGCCAAAAGCACTGCCATGAGCCCCCAGTGACCCCCCAAGCGCTCCTACATCACATCCTCCCTGCCCCACAACATCACTCCTTATGGTCTGATTAAACTGTCACATCTGTATCAAATAAAAGAAACATCTTTTCCTAAAGCAAAAAACCATCATTCTTCAGAAATACACCTTCAATGCAGACTAGAAAACCCCATCTATCCCCAGCCCTCAGGCTGGTGGCTCTGGGTGCTGCAGTGCTCCCTCAGGTCTCACTTCATTCACAGAACTGAAGGTGTTTTCACTTGATCATCATCATTCATGGTTTCTTTCAGGTCTGAAAACAAACACTGCTCTGCTGTTAATTATTTTGTAATAAAGCTCCCTTAAAGTAATTTCTAGTCTCTTGAGAACAAGACAAAATGTGAACAGCCAAACTCACTCTGTACTTGCAGCAGAGGAACCATTCACTTAACTTGGCTTGGCTTTGTGTTTGGGGGGTTTTGGGGTATTTTTAGTATTGTCCTAAAATGCCACTACCACTATGATCTCTCTCCAGAGAGGAGCTTCCTTGAACAACCTCCCTGTTCCCATCCTGTTTGCTGTGGACAATTCTGGGTTTCCCTAAAGAGCCACCCTGGGAGGAGAACCCAGGCCGAGCAGGGCCCTGTGCTGTCAGACACACACACATCCCTGGGAGAACGTTCCTCCAGACCATGGGGGTCCCAGGGGCTCCCAGCAGGGGAAGTTTCTGGAGCTGCCTTTTTGTTTCATTCTTCCTCAGCTGACATTTTTACTGGAACTCTGAAAACCTTCACATGTCATATATTTGTTTCCTTTGCAATTACAGCTTTTATGATAATGGACAATTAATTTGTCATACTTCAGACAGGACGTTTCTGATGACAGAGGTTTGGGGAGGGATTTTCCAAAGAATACCCACGTCTCTCACAACTGGTTCCATTAGTAATTCCCTCAATAATCATGGATCTGCTGGCAGTAACAGCAGGACAGGATCCCCATTGCTGCACAAGTGACCTGAGGGGAGCTGGAGAGCCCACCCAGACAGAAACCACCACTGCACCCTGAAGTTTGTGCCTTTGCAAAGCCACTGACCTAAAGCCAGGAATGGAATTTATGGCCTGCCTGATGTTCTCTGCTCAGGTGTGGCGTTTGAGTATTTGTTTTAATTCCTAGACTGTTTTAGAACCAGTAACTCAGCTGGTTCTGGCCCTTCCTCCAGCAATCTGCAGAAAGGACACTTCCCCAGCAAAGCAGATGATATAAAATAGGCTATTTGAGGAAAACTGATACCCAGTGTTTAAATTAAGGAGCCAAGAGCTGAATTTATCCCTTCCAGTCCTGGAAAACAAAAAACTCTATCAATCCAGAAAAAACAATTGAAGTATTGGAATTTTATCTCAGTCCTTGAACTGCAAAGCTGAAATTGCTACGTAAGTGGGGACCGCCCTGAGAAGCCCCAGATGACAATTGGGTTTTAACATCAAATTTCTTCCTGCAAATCCCCTGAAAGGCTCAGTTGAATAGAAATGATTCTGAAATGTGTGAAATCACTACAGGCTGAAAGCTTTGCACAAATTACTGCATTATCAAAGGAAATGGTCTGGGTTTAAAATCACATCCCAGCAGTACCCACACTTGTTCACTGCACAGGACACCAGTTTCCATTCTTTGCTGCTCCCTGGGATTCACACTGCAACCTCTGGATGCTTCAGCCACCAGCTTACAGGTTATTCTGGGGGAGGGATACACCCAGTGCTGCTTCCTGAAACATCAGACTGTGTGAGGGAACAGAGGGATCTGTCAGACAACTGGGAAGCTCCATGGTGGGACCAGAATGTTTGCTTTGAGCAGCCACTGAATCCAAGGGACGAACAACCTCTGGGGCCACTGTCCAACCAGCTGCAAGTCCAGCTAATTCACACTTCAATTTATAATCCAGAGCAAGTCACCAACCTCCCCCTGCCCACGACACTGCTCTTGCCACCACCTTCTTCATGCCCTGCTTTAGAGTTCACCCTCAGGCAGAGCTGTTTGAGTGGATGTTCAGCAGCTGGGCTGGTGCCAACACAGGCCCTGTCCCTGCACCCTCTGGAGGCACTGCCACGTCATGAGACAAATACAAGCCCAGGTGAGGTGCTTGGCTGGCTCAGCTACAAACTGCAGTGAAGACTTTCAAAGCTAAAAAATGTGTGGAAAAACATATAAAATCCCATCTTTTTGAGGAGGGGAGGGCTGGAGGGAATGACCACAAACAAAAAGCTGCTCTGTCTATTCCACATTCCAACATGGGAGGCTCCTGGTGATGCTCCTTCTTGCAGAAAACACAGATGGCAAAACCTCTCTGTCACTCAGGTTTTTGGCCATTTTCTACAAACCTTGAGGGTTTTGGGATTTGTCCCAGGAACAAGACCACGAGGCCACAGACAGGACACCAGCACAGCACGTTTTACCCTTTCTGACCAACACCATCACAGGGGGCTCAGCCTCAGCCTCAGCAGCTCCATGTGGGACCCCTTGGGCACAGGGGCAGCTCCTGAGCTGCTCCTGGAGGAGCCACCCCTGCAGCAGGAGCATGTCCCTGCCCCTCTGCCAAAATTCCCAACTAGACTTCATCTAAAGAACAGCAAACTAGGGAATTATTCCTTTGCTCTCCTTTTAGTTTTAAACCAAAAGGCATTTTAACTGACTTACAGAATGTATTGACACTTCTCTGCAGGTGCATTTCAAACTCCAGCTAAGCAGCAGAGCTCAATGCTAATCAACCTGACGCCATCAAGGCTGAGCCTTTCACAAACATGATTAGGAAGATTCCATCCCTGATTACATCCAGGGTCTGTAACAAATAAAGAACCTCGAAGCTGAAGTGACAATTATCTCTTTTGGGATGGAGACAAGGCAGGAGGCGCCACAGAGAACTGTTCAGGTTGAAAAAGACTTTTAAGATCATCAGCAGTTTCCAGCACTGCCAAGGCCACCACTAACCATGTCCCCAAATGACACATCTACACGACTCCACCACTGCCCTGGGCAATTGTGCCGGGGCTGGACACACTTTCTGGTGAAGAAATTTTTCCCAATATCGAACCTAAACCTCCCCTGGTGCAACTTGAGGCTGTTTCCTCTTGTCCTGTCACTCATGAGCTACTTTGCAAACCAGCAAACCACTTATCCTTTTATATTCCCAAATTCCTCACACCACACCCAGCTGGGCCTGAAGACAAGAGCAGTATCTGAAGAGCAGCAGCTCTGGAGTATCAGCTGTTGCCCAAACATGAGGCATCCCAGTTCCCGGCTGGCTGGAATGCCCCTGCTCGGAGCCATGGATGTCCCTGTCCCTCCCAGTCCCTCCCTGTGCAGCCTCACTGGGAGCTCCTTCCCCATGGAAGTCCCAACATTACACACTTTATGAGCTAAAGGCTGTTCAGATCAATGAGAGCTCTCACTTGAGCTGCAGAGAACAAAGCCAAGTGGCACAGAAATGAGGATTTCCTGGGCTTGTGAATCCTGAAGCCTCGTCCATCCCAGTCCCAGCCCGATCCCAACCCTTACCCATTCTGTGTCCCCAATCCCACCCCTCTCCCCTGCTGTCCCTGTCCCAAGCCTTACCCGTGTTGTAGGCCGTGGGCATGGCCGAGTACACGAGGCCCTGGGGGGGCAGACTCGGGGTCGTCACCGACACCACAGGCGTGGCGAGAGGCTGTGTGGACTGGGAGCTGCTGATCCTCTGGGTGTTCTGGAAAAGGGAGGGAGGGAAAAACCACCACTGTGACACCAGTGGGAGCACTGGACACCAAGCACCAGGAGAGCATTCCGTTAGAATGTGTTGCTTTGCCATGGTTTTAGTGAGGAACACATCCTTTTTTATCAGGATTCATTTTCTGAACAAGCTCAAATATTTCAAGGCAACCAAAATGATCTTGGCAAACTGAAATGAAAAATTAATTAAGGCTCACTGGGCCACTTCCCAAGCATGCAACAGTGTTAAGGACACACAAAGAAATGCAGTTTCTTAGGGATTCACACAACAATTCTCAGAAGTTCTGAAGTGATTTAGGAGTTTTGATTTTTAAGGGGGTTTCAGTGCAGATGGTGAGGTGCAGTTCCACCCGAAGAGATTCTCCCACTTCACAGTTGTTTATCCAATTCCCCAAATTTCAGCTGCCAGTTTTGACACTCTGCTGACTACACCTGTCCTGAAAGGAACACAAAGATCTTCTAAATTTATGTTGATAAGACTTCAGTGATAAAATAATCTTGCTGTTCCCATGGTTCCTGAGAAACTGAGAGAGTACTTGTTATAATGCAGAAATGTTTCCAAGCAAATGACACTGGAGTTCACACAGAACAACTGTGCTTTCTGACAGGGAAAACAGCAAAACTAACATTGTCTCACATTATCTAACTGTGGGCACAATTTGGTTTTTTAATAACAGTCTTTCTTTCCCATACACTGCAATGAACATCTGCAGCAAACATCACTCAAACTAAGCTCTAACCAAATCTGCAGGTTAGAAAATCAATTAACACTGTGGTGAACAGCAAAGCTGCTGTCACTGCACCAACTGCTCCTCATGGAGCCAACTGCAAACCTTCCTGCAGAACAGGAGCCTCCTCACCATTTGGCCAAGCCAGAAACTCTCAAGAGTAGGAAATGCTGATTTTCTAAACAACAAACCCTTAGTTTTGTCTGCAGAAGTCTTAGAAATGGCAGCAGTGGCAGGAGTATCCACACCCTGTATTTCCACATTCCTGCAGAACCATTCCCAGTTCAGGGAGCTGAGTTTCACTCTTCTGGAAATACGTTTTTGAAGAGAACCTCTCTCTCTACCCCTGAAAAAACATCTGCTGCAAAAGGAGCAATTTTTCATCTCTCTGGCAGGTTCCATTTCCCACCTTTACAAGACTTTCCCTGTCCTTCCAGACACAGGGGTTTCAGGATCTGCACCACTCCTTTTTTTCCACTGTGATCTGGAGAGAGGGAGCAGCATTAAAAATGCATCACTCCCTTTGTAACATCAGGGGGAGCAGGCACAGCAATGGGCTGCACTCAGGCTAAGCTGCACTCTGTGAAGGTGGATTGAGGGTTATCAACCCTGTGTCTCTCCCATTTAAAGGAGGAGGTTTAAACCACAGATTCCACATTGAACTCAGCCACAGCCTTCCACTTCCCCCCTCCTGAGTCTGGGCTGCTCCTGAGCTCCCACCCATGAGCCCCCCAGGCTCTGGGGGCCCTGTAGCATTTGCTGCCACACCCCCCACCCTGGCAGCTGTGCCCACTGTGCCCCAGAGCTCCCAGACTGCACAGCCCCAAGTCCCAGGGAAAGTCCCTCTGATTGTCTGCCATTGATCCCTTTAAATCACTTATGTCCTCCTGAAAATCCCCCCGAGCCCAAGTTTATCTCCATAAAGAGATGTTATTAGAGCAGATTTTTGTGTCTGTCAGGAGCTGACCTTTCTCCAAAGCTTTCTTGGATGGCAGCCTATAAAGTTGGGATTATTGTATAACGGAAAAGTAAAGAGGAATATACTGGGAAACAATCCAGACCAAAGGATTTCCCCATGGGATTTTTTTTTTTGAGTGGCTAATAAAGGTAGTTTTCAGAGGTAATTTATTTCTGAATATCATTCCTGAACACTCAGCCAGAAAAAGACACCAAGAAATATTTAGATGTGCTCAATATTTGTTGTACTTGGAGGTTGCTGACAAATTCCAGGTTGTTTTTTTTTTAAACTTCTTCAACTGGAGAAGGGAGTGGAGCACAAGTGCTGTGGGGAGAGGCTGAGGGAGCTGGGGGTGTTCAGCCTGGAGAAGAGGAGGCTCAGAGGTGACCTCAGCACTGTCTGGAACTACCTGAAGGGAAGTTGTGGCCAGGTGGGGGTTGGTCTCTTCTCCCAGGCACTCAGCAATAGGACAAGGGGGCACGGGGGGCTCAAGCTCTGCCAGGGGAAACTGAAGTTGGAGAGCAGAAAGAAATCCTTTCCAGAGAGACTGCTCAGGCATTGGAATGGGCTGCCCAGAGAGGGGGTGGATTCCCCATCCCTGGAGGTTTTTCAGCTGAGCTTGGCCGTGGCACTGAGTGCCATGATGTGGTAAAGGGACTGGAGTTGGGCCAAGGGTTGGACTTGATGATCTCGGAGGTCTTTTCCAACCCAATCCATTCTATGATTCTATGATTCTAAATGTGCCAGGAAGGATTGGAGACCTTTCCTTCATGCTGTGCTGCCCCTCAGTGCTCAGTTCCCAGCACACAGAGTGTGACAGGCAGGATGTGGAACTCCCTGGCACCAACTGGCCTCAGGAACTGGCCCCAGGAGGGGCAGACACTGCAGGTGCAGGTGGCATTTCCTCGCCGTGTCTGGAGGACACGACACTCCTCCCACCCTCCTGTGTTTGTCCCTGCCCTGCCCCAGCACCACTAGATGGCCCTCGCTGCTCACGGGATCCCAACCCCGGCATCCCCACTCCCTGCAGAGCATTCTGGCAGCTCCGGGCAGGAGAAACACCTGAATCCAACAGCTTTGGCACGAGTTCCAGTTGCAGGGACATCCTGATTGAGTGTTTGTACACTGAGCTCTGTTTCCTGCACTGAAACCCAGACCCTCCCTCCGAGCCAGAGGAACGTGTTTAACTCAGCCCAGTGAACCTTTAACTGCAGTGTGACCACGTCTCCCACTTCTGTAAAGCAGCTTCTCATGTTTAAGGCACAAACCAACCAAGAGCATGCATTCAGTCAGGAGATGGATCTACACCACTACATTTCCATGCTTTCATGCAATGAGAGCCTCATATCAGCAACAGGTCCATGTTCACAAACAACTCAAGGCCTGCAAAGGGCTGATTTCTCTGTGTCTCTGATGCAGCATCTCCTGCCTGGGCTGTGCCACAGCAGCTGAACAATTTGCCTCTAAAAATAAGTTCCAAATTATTTTAGCCTTATGTTGATTTTCCAGAGAGAATGCCAAATGTTAAAACCTTTTTTGGGGGGGAAGGAGGAAAATACACAAATCCCAAGAGTTTCCTTTCAAAAGCAGAATATCTTTCCACTGGAAAAAAAAAGGTAGAATTATTCATTTGCAATTCTCTGTTCCTTTTGGTAAACAGGGAACACCCCTGTGGTTTGATAATCTCAGGCAGGATGAAATAATTCTAACCTCCAAAAAGGTGACCTCACCAGCAATGATGTCATCTCCTTGAAAATAAGAGAAGTAACACAAGCCTCGTGTTACAATCTGAAGAACTTCACAAGTGAAGCCACCTTCTAAAAATATTCCAACAATTTAGGGGGTGGGAAGTGGTTATTTATATTTTACATAAAAGACAGTACAATCCTATACACATGGACAGTTACTTTGTAAGGCTCTTTTCCAATGTTCCCTCCAAGAAAAACAGAAACACTTTCAGGAAAAACAAAATACAAGTTTACAAATGGCAAGAGCTGACTTTGGATGTGTTTTCAGCTTGAATTGGTTGGGTTTTGAGTCTGATAAAACAAATGTATTTTTGTCTGCTACCAAGGGAACACTGGAATTATGTGAAGTATGTAATAAAACTACAGTTAAGAAGCTGCAGTGAAAGACATTTCCAGCATCTTGCTGTCTCTCAGCAAACAGCAGCCCAAACTCACCAACTCCAATTCATCCTCCTCCGACTGTACTCAGCAAACAAGAGGGATAACACAGTTACTAAAAATAGCATTGCTTTCAAATGAGAGAAAAAATCACATTTGTGCTTCAGGATTTTTATTCATTTTAATTAATCACGTGAATTTGCCACCTAGTCCTGTCAGTAATACCACTAGAAATGTAATACTTGATGAAATTCTTGTCAAATAAAAACTCCTGTAGTGAAAGAACACGTGGCTTTGGGGAGAGGAGAGCAGGGGGAGCTCAGGGAGCCCAAGGACACAGCAGAGATGGAGCAGAGCAGTCTCTGCCTCTTCCACTCAATAAACCATCTCAGCAACCACCATTTCAGGCCAACTTCTCCACTCTGAAATCTCCTTCCAGTTCCCTCAGAAGCACAGACAAAGCCCAAGCTGGATGTTATGTTGTTCCTCACAACACAACAGTAAGTAGGTGTTGTGCACCACCAACATCAGAGCTGCATTGTCACCATCTTCTGGTTTCTAATTAAAAGTGTAATTTTCATTTTAATTATCAGCCAGTGTACTTCCTATCTTTCCTACTGTTCAATATTCCTAGAAAAAACTGAAACCTCAAGAATCATTGCTCTAAGGCTAATTATAGTCTTTGTTACTTGGATTAATTTGGTATTATTCATCTTGAATACCAGTAACAAATGTAAGCACTTGTGGTGGCTTAAAAACAAACAGGGATTATACAGGGAGTACTTGTGCTGTTTATATCCTGCTCCTCCTGGTTATGGTCCATCCTTCCACACACAGAGAGGTTGAACATTTCTACATGACAGCAGAAGACCAAGACCAAAGGATTTGGCCAACTAAATTAAAGGCAAACCAGAGCAGCCCTTCCTGCCAGACCCGTTCTGGGCCGGGGCTGCCGCTGCCTCCCGGCGGACACGGAACCCCTGAGCTATCCCAGCCCAGGATGGGCACACTTTGCTGCCAACAGCCTGGGATGGGCACACTCCGCTGCCAACAGCCCGGGCTGCACAGCAGCTCTGACAGGCACTGAGGGCCCTCATGCCCAGCTGGAGGCACAGCACCCTCTGAGGACACCCAAGGTCACTGCATAGCCCACATCAAACACGTGCCTCTGGCAGGCTGTGGCTCCCTCTGAGCTGCCCTGCACAGCCATTACAGCCACAGCCATTACAGCCAGCACAGACAGGTACACAGAGTGCTGGAGGGCACATTAATAGGGCTCACAGCACCAGAGCATCCTCCACACAGTAATGCACAACCCCTTTTAAAACCCACATCCTCCAAGCCAACAGAGTTCTCGGTACCAAGGCAGTGAGACATCCAATCAAAACACCAAAACCTCAATCTCTGTCTCCAGGGCTGTGCTCCAACCATGCTTAGGTCAGACTTTATTTTACACCTTCAGAAATTCCTCACCAATTTCACCTCTCCCCAGGTGACAGCTCATCATTTGGATTTTCAGCAGTGACCTTTCAGAACACAAAACCCCCTCTGTTCCCGCACCCGCAGTGAGCAGTGGGACAGCTCCCCCTGTGCCATGGCAGGACACTCCCCTGTCACCCAGCACAGCCCCAGGGCAGCAGTGTCACTTACCAGAGGTGGCATCATGCCCTTGCTGGAGGGCGGGATGACGACGCGCAGGTCGGGCTTGCGGTTGTTCATGCCAAGGTTCCCTCCTCCAGGGGGAGGGGGAGACTTTGTGGGCATCACTTTGCCCAGGCCATTCCCACCACCACCAGTTCCCAGCAGACTTGGAGAAGCTCGAGAGTTCACAAACCCATTTCCTGAAAGGGCAAAAGCAGAGGAACTGTGAGACTGAAGGGAAGGAGCAGCACAAAGTTTTGGCCCTCGTGTGCCAACTATGAAGTAATTTCTCTTGCCAACCTTCCCCTAAGGAACCTCCCACCAGAGGCCCAGCAGAGGGATGGAACACAAACCACTCTCCCCAGAAGATCAATATGCAAAGGGAATATCACTCCAAGGGCAGCTGTGGCAGCTGAACGCTGAGAGGAGCAAATTGCCCAAGAACTATTTCTAAAAGCACCCACTGGGTTTATTCAGCCCTCTGAATTCCCTCCAGGCTGAGCCTGCACAAAACTGGGGGGTTCTGCACGAGCCCACTCGGTCCCACCCCCACAGAATGTGAACTGCACTGAATTGTGTTGGTGAGAATAAAAAGCAATCAGTTCTCCAAGTGTGTATTTCCAAAATGCATTCTTTGGATAGCTCCAGGATCTGCAGGACTCATTTCAGTCTCATCAATACATACTGATTATTGCACTGAGCAACAAAGAGGGGAACAAACCCTCTCCCTTCCGTTCATTCCAGCCACACGTGTCACTCATGCCCATCAGTGTGTATCACACAGGCTTTCTCTGCCTCACTCCTGATGCTCATTTTGAGTGGAATCAGACCAGCCAAAGCCCACAGGGCTTCAGCACTGAATCCCCAAAAGCTGAATACGCTTAAAAGGCCTCAGCTCACATCCAAAACTCATCAGAAAACAGTAACAGGGCAGTAAATCAGTGAAGGGCCCAGCATTCTGTTTTCCTGTACTGACACAAGCACATGTCCATTTTCTCAGAAAAAAAATTTTAAAGCTACATTCCAATCACAGAATCACATTTATAGCAATAAACCCCAAAATACACACACCTTATTCAGCTGCAAATAGAGTGGGAAAAAAAGTTGTTAAGGAGAATTTCTCAACAGGGAACCCTCCAGTTCACCCTCCAGAACCTGTGTGTGTATAAATAAATACAATTCATAGTAAGATTCTGTTGGCACCAGCACTGCAGCTCTGAAAGCAGCTTTTATAGTCACAATCAGGGACAAGTCTGTGAGACAAAGTTCACTGTGTGGGAAATTCTCTCCTAATGGCCCCAAGCGCCACACCAGGATGGATTCTGTGTTATTGTGCTCATCTGAACAGGCCCTTATGCCCAATCCAATTTTATTCCATTAAATACATATTAATCTAAAAGCAATTAAAATAAGAAAGTTGTCAGTGTCACACTCCACCTTCTTTAGCAACCTTTTTAATGCCTTTCAAAGCTCAGCAAGAAGGAGGAACAATAACATGGATGAGGAAGAGCTCGACACTTCCTGAAGGTGACTGGGACTCCTGAGAACCTCGGTGGGAATTCACCAGGATGCTGGTGAGGAAACCCCTCTGGATTTCCTTGCTCTGTGGATTTCCTGCTGTGCCAAAAGCCTGGCCATACAGGGACAATATGGTGTGTCCCTGGAGTTTTTCAAGGTTAGCAGAGCAACGAGCAGTTACTCCAATTTCGTACTTTCCTGAAGCATTTGTATAAGAGATATGGGAATGTGACTTCTAACTCAGGAGTCGTGGGGGAAAGAAGGAACACAGCAGAAATGAAGGAAGTTTTTTATGTCAGCATTCTTCCTTCTGTATTAAAAACCACATCAAAACCTCATTTTGTGATTAAAGCATCTACAGTCCTCAGCAGAAAACAGCAGAATTTATCCAGTGCTTCCAGGTTAGTGATAAAATTTCCTTGGAGTGACTGATAAGTTGGGCTGGAGCTGAGAATACACTCCAGAGCTAAATATGCTCTTGACTGGTAGGAGAAAACTCACCCAGCTGGGTCACATGGAAAAAGCACCAGCCAAAAAGAGAAATGAAGTTCTGTGCTACTCCTGAAACTGAGGCAGTTTTTGTAGAATGATGATTTTGTTAAAGTTCTCCACCAGTTCCTCCCCATGCCAAAGGAGAGCAGCATTAGGGACAGGCAGCAGAACACCAGAGTGTCACAGGGATCCTGCACAAGGGACAGGGCAAAAATGAAAGGGATTTGGAAGCAGACACAAGGGAGGAAAAATAATGGCAAAAGGCATAATTTTCACCAAATTATATCTAAAACTTTGTAACCTCCCATTTTCAGCAAAAATGCCAGAACATTTAAAGAACTTGCTGTTATAATGAGGTAAAGTCTGGGCTTTAATGCAATAACAAAGAGCACTTGATTCCTGCCTGGGCTGCCAGTGCTCCCTGCCCATCCCAGGCTGTAGTGCCCTGGGCAGAGCTGGGGCTGCTCAGGATCCCACCCTGCACACAAAGGGGTTCTGTGCAGCACCCACAGCACCTCAGGCCATCCTGTGACACCATTTCCTGGCTCTGCTCGCAGGCACTTGGACAGCCTGTGTGTTCAATCTGGACAGTGTCCTCCTTCCACACCCAGGCCAGTCATTTCCTGAGCCCTCACTCCAAGGTTCTGCCAGTCCTGCAGAAACATTCCATGCTTTCAGTGGTGCTGTCAAAGCCAACAAACTCCTGCCACTGCCTCCTCTGCCCGTGTCACGGGGCAGCAGGGCAGAGTCACAGCCTTCACTCAGACAAAAGGCTGAGCAGTTCTTAAAAGGAGGGTTTAGGATGTATTACAAAACCAAATGAAATGCCCCCATGTGCAGTACTGTGGGTATAAACCCAAGAACAGCCTTGGATAAACAGGTGGCACTGAACACTCAGCAAACACGGAGTGTCTGTATTGATTATCTCCAGAATCATATGCTGGGGCTGCAAGAAGACTGTATTCATTTTTAGTATGAAACTTCAAGCCTTTTTCCTTTTAATAATCTAATAATACAATCAAATTACAAGTTAGGAGTGAAAGGGTAACTAAACACACAGTATTTCTTAGAGCAAGGTCAGGAGCCAGAAAAAGATAATGAGCAGTGGATGATGCAACTCCATGGCTGTGTGCCAGAGGGAGGCTTTAATAACCCCATAAATTCTACTCTCTGCTTTGTAGAGTACAGAAATTGTTTCTACCCCACCCACTATGGGGCTTCCCCAAAGACAACACTGTATGTTCAAAAACATTATCAAACAGAAAATGGGAACAGAATATAAAATTATACATATGTGTAAAAATAAGGCTGTTTTTTACTCCTGTAGGAAGAGTTTTATTTAATTCCTTAAAACAGACATGGAAGCATGTTCCAAACAGTCCTCTGGAAAACACACCAATGCAAAGATAAGCTCTCAATTATATGAATCATAATTTAATTGGATTTTATGATAACAAACCCCGCCAATGTGCATTAACCCACTTCTTGTTCAGTCACAGAGTGTTTACTCTTGAAGCAACTTCTTTTCTGGAGCAAATGTTACAACCCCCCCTGCACCAACCGTGGCTCCTCTGCCTTCAGAGACACAATACAGCTTAATCTCATTTACTGTCCTGCAGCCCAAGACACAGCATTCAATTACATGAGCCAGACTCATATTTCACTCTATAAATCACATCAGCTGAAACAATGAACACACGTGGCTGGAAAGTACTCCATGTACTTATTACTATTCAAGGAATAAATTATAGGCATTGATACCATTAATCTTTTTTTTTCCTTTGTGGTTCACCTTTGGAGAAACTGAACAGTTATACACTCTTGGAAAATAATTGTGGGCAAGCAGCTAAGCCATGTAAGGTTAAGCAAAAATAAGGATGGCAATAAATATTTATGCCTCAGATGAGATCATACAACCCAACAAACATCACACTACTGGGAGTAAACTGCAAATTGTGTTTGCAACAAGCCATCAATTCAGGAGGCATAAGGAGAGCAGATAAGATCTACTGATGGAAAACACTCCCATGCAGAACCTGGGGTGGGGGGACACGTTGCAAATAAACAGCACAACAGCATTTCTGTTGCTCAATCTGTTTACTCTGGTTTAGTGTAGCAGATTCAAGTGGAAATTCGAACCAGCATGTGCCGTTCACACCATTCTCAGCTTTGCACAGCAATCACTGCCATTGTTTCCAAAAGCCCGAGGTCTGTGTTAGCTTTGGAAAGAATCTGCTGTAACATCTCAAGGAAGCTGCAATAAATGTATTTCTACTGATCTTTACAAATCAGTGTGTCAGATAATACGATGAGAATTAAAAGATACCTTTGACAGTAATAGAAGATCTTGAAACATGTCTAACATGTTAGATTTCTACTTCTAAGGCAGTACTTTAGATATTAAAAGGCAGCAGAAAAAGAAATACACATGACTAAATGTCAAGGGAATGCTTACTCATGTTACAAAACTTAAAAAAAACCCTTGTTTCCCAGGTTGTTGGAATTTTTTTTTGCCTAAAAAGCTACACAAAAGGAGAATTTTCAAGGGTATTTAGAATTTAAATGGCTTTCTCCAAACCAGGGTTATTATTCAGGATGCAACAGCAAACTGAAATAAAGGCATCCTGCTCTTGTGCTTATGTCAAACATTAGCAGTGGCAATTGGATGTTCTGCCAACTGAACAGTTCACAGGTAATTCTGAATTTGGTGAATTCTATGTATCTATACAAAGCCAATGTAAAGAATGGTAAAGAATGGAGCAGTGGGATGTTTAGGAAACCTGAGGATGTGTGGCAGTGTATCCTGGGCAAGGGGACATTATATAAATGTAGATGATACTTTAATCCAGCTGGGAAATCACTAATTTGTTACATGAGGCAAATTCTAACCAGAATTGTACCTCCCAGTAAATCAGCAATTACAGTAAGATAAGGAACACACATAACAAGAGATGAAATTCCAACTAAAATCTAAGGGTAGTTCAGGGGCTGAACTGACCTCAAGCAAGACGGGTGGTTTCCAAGGAGAAACAGCTACAATTTCAAAAGCTTTCTTCTACCAGCATGTTTTTTATGCTGATTTCAGCCAGCCATATTTTTGTGGGCTGATCTAATCAGAGGGTGATGGATGGATCAACCTTTGTTATGTGCTGAGCACAGTCCAGCAAAGGAGAAGGGTTCAGCTTGCACCCTGGCACATAGCTGGTCTGCAGCCACCTCCAGAACTGCCTTCCAGAGGAGAGCCTGGAAGCTGTAGGAGTAAACAGGCTGGGCTCGTGTTCTTCTGGGATCCTTCAACTCCCTCCCCGGAGAAGGGTCAAACAGTGCCTGCTGCATTTCCCTGTGTAATCCTGCAGATCAGAACAAGGCAAACCACAATGCTTGACACTGCTGACCTGACCCAGAGAGAACTCTGTGCTCTGCACTCAGCAATAAACATCCTGATGTCACTCCCCTTTCAAGACAGGCTGGAAGTGAGGAGCTCTGCCCAGTCCCACCTGGCACCCTGAGCAGGAAGCACAGCAGGTCACAAACACCACCAGGAATGCTCAACCCTAAGCAGGAACATGCTGGGCTTTACAGCTGCTCTCCTAAGGGGGTCGTGGTGGGAGAAATGTTTCCTTAGGGAAGAGGCTGAGAGCATCAGTGCAGGGAATGTGCTTCAAACTGCAAGAGGTGTTTTGCAGGAGCTGGTTGGATGCCTCTCACTGAGGTGTGTCTCATTTAATGAGCCAAACACACCAGAAAGGTGTGCACAGAGAGCTCCTCTGCTGTGGAAGCCTCCTGTGCACTCCAGACCTGCAGCGTTCCCAGACCTGTGCAAGACCAAGCTCCCAGACTCTTGATCCTCAGACACACACAGAGCTCTCCCCGTTAGCCAAGCCCTCGAGACAAAGTGAACCGTTTACAGGTGTGGCTTTTCACAGTTCTCTGTCCCGACCCCCTTGTGGCCACCACAGGCAGTTCACAGGTGTGTGGAGCTGCAGCTCTGCCCCTGCTCAGCCAGGGGACAAGGCCACACCTGGCCCAGAGTGGCTCTGAGCAGAGACCCAGCAGCTCACAAGGCACAGCTTATCCTCCAGTTCTATTCCAAAGAAATTCAGTATTCCTGAGGTCACTTCTCATCCTCAGAACCTGAAGATTAGTGAGGACATCAGAGAAGATACAGTTGTGGAACAGAGAAGAGAAATGCCGTGCTCAAGGAGAGGTCTGTCTTATCCGTTTTCCTGATGATAAAACTGTCACAGGAAAGACAATTTCTCTTTCTTTTTTCTTCTTTTGTACCAGACTAACTGCAGTACTGACCACAAGGGCTACTTCACTGACAAAGAAACACAGACAGGTAATACTGTGCCTGTGCAGAATCATCAACAGCCTCCACTTCCAGAAATTCCTTCCAAATCACATGGGATTGGGAAGAACTTGTGTCTCAGGGTTTATGGCCCTCATGCAGCCTTAGCAATGAAAACCAGCTCAGGTCCCTGGTGTGGCACTGGCTCAGGGCCATAAGTGAAAGCAGAGGATTAATAACCGTGGTACTTCTACAGTCCTTCTGACTCTCAGTCCTAAAGGATGGGACAAGGTCACTGAAGTGCATTTCACTGGCAGCTTCTGGATGATTCAAGGTGTGATGCCAAATCCACTGGGACAAAGCCAAGCAGATCTCTCCATGGCCAGTCCTTTCAGTGAAAAGTTAAAGAACTCTGCCTCACATCTGGGTGCTCACGCAAGGCTGCACTTTGCCTAATTAGTCACAGCCCTTTAAAAGGGCTAATACCAGACATACAGTCTGTGCTCCAACCATGATGGTGCTGACAACAAACAGCAAGTTCTACCCATCCTGGTGATATGAGGCTGTTGGAGTATCTTTATTGCCCATCACAAACTGAACAGGGTTTAACACTGACCAGCAGCAGCATTATCATCAAAGTTCTAGCTCAAAAACATTTGCTCTAATTAACAGAAAAAATAAATTAGCTCAAAAGCAAACACTGTTATAATGCTGGACATTTTTCCCCTCTCAAAACTGATGCATTTGCCAAGTAAAAATTTTCAGCAAGTGTTTTTTATGTGGTGGGTAGAATTTTAAAAATAATACAAAATGAAAATGCTTTTTCAGAGCTCTGACAGCTGCATGTGAAGTAAGCTCTCAGTATTATAAAGCGATCACAAATTTTTCTGTTCTGGATATAAAAAACCACCTACCAATCTCTGCTACAACACGCAGATATTTTTACTCAAAGTTATTTTCCACAGAAAAACTGTTAAGTTGGCAGATTGACTGCTAAAGAAAATCATTTCCATTCCAATCAAGTTACACAGGACTTGAGAAAAAGACTCGTGTGAACTCAGTATGAGCCATTTTATGCAACATCTTTGTTTGAACTGGGTCCCAAATAAGCAAGATAACCTTTACTTGCTTTTTACTCAGAGATAAAGGCATTTAAGTATCTTTCAAGGAAATGAGAACAAAATCTCAAATGCACAAAAGCTTTGTGATGTTGAAGAGATGGGGTTTTCCTTTATTTATGAGGGAGTATCTGGGAATATGGCTATGCCAGGACTCCACCTCTCACATCACTCCTATCAATTGTGAGCTGCAGATTTGGCACATGACCCTTCACAACCACATCCAAAGAGAACTCTCCATTCCTGAGAAGTTTAAAGAAGAACCCTGAAAGCTAAAAGATGAAAATAGATTTTTTTTTTAAGAAGTGAATTCTACAATAAACGCAGCAAGAAACTAAACTCATTATTGTCTGCAGACATAATTAACAAGATATACATTTCAACAGCAGCTGTCAAGCTCAGATTGACAAATTAGCAGATTTAATCAATCTGGCTACATATGATTTCTTGATTTTGGTCGCACTGAGAAGGTTCCTGTGCACCTGTCACTGTTTAGAAGTCGCAATGCCATAACTTGAAAAGAAAGTAGAGCTCTGACAACTCTGGTACTCTCTGGTTTAGCATCGTGGTGATAACCAGGAATTGGAATTTCCTCAGAGATGTTCCCCTGCTCTGGTACAGCCACAACTCTCCCTTGCATGACAAACCTTTCTAGAAGTGAGTGGGTACATGTAACATTTTGGGTGTGATGTTCTGGGGAGTAAGAGATAAGTGATGCATTTTGGCTTTTTACATGAACTATTAATAAATGCAAGAAGGAAAACACTTTACTGCATTAAATACATTCACCAAGCTGCAGTACCTGGGCATTTCTAGAGCTTAATACCCCACAGCAAGGGCTGTAAACAACTGTTTTATTTGCTCATTGAAAGGAGGAGTCCTCAATCTGAGGCTCCTGCTACTAAAGCCCGATTTAGAAGTAGAGGCCTGAAACAGCCTGATAATAAAGTTATTTACCCTGACTAGAGAAATACTATGGAAATCAACATCTGACCTCCACAGTTTCTAAAAATAGTTATCTTTTTTACTGAGGAAGTTTCCTCCATTTAAAATCCTGCTTACCTGATGGAAACCACTCTTCAATATTTCATATCTTTGCTGCACATGGCCAAGGGATGGATGCAGAGTGGAAAGCCAATCCTGTGCTCTCAGCCCTGGACTTGCAGCATTTTTTATTCACCAATTCAACTGCCTGACCTGATGTTCAAAGAACTTTTTTCCCAGTTGCCACACTAAGTAGCCAGTGGGCAAATACTGAAGGGTCAACAGTTGCTTCTCTAATTCCTTGCTATGAACACGTTCCAAGGGGAGTTCCATGTGTTTGCAGAACTGCCCTTCAGTCACCAGGACAGGTAAAGGCACAAAGTGGGGGAACTGTCATTTATTTTGGCTTCCTGTGGACTAATGAATCTCAGTGGCTGCCTGCCCTCCATCAGAGTGCTCCATTTTGTTCAGGGGAGACAAAATATTATTTAAATGAAAAAGTGCCATCATATCTTTTTTACTGAAGACCAAAAACATACAGTGAATTTAATTTCTGGCAAGATCTCTAATTTGTTTTCAAAAGAAATTCTGATCATCATCCAAAATGAAGACAGACCTTGGCTATCAGCTTCCAAGATTTATTGGTTTCTTCAGAGAGCTGCTGGAAAATGATTAGCAGGATACACACAGCAACACAAACAATACAGTCTGTATTTGCTTCATTTTGATTGGCACCACAACCAGAACCAAACATCCACTCCTGCAAACACTGAAGCTGAGAACTGAGCTGAATTGTCTTTGGTGCAACAGTTTGGTAAGCTCAGGGAATTCCACGCAAAGTGAGAAATTTGGCCAAAGAAGATCTTTTTAGAATGCTGTAATTACACCTGCAGAGACACACCAAAGCAGGAGCAGCACAGTGTTACTGAACAGCACTGACACAAAAATGCAGGTATTGCTGCAGTGCAAAGGGCACGGCAGGGAAAAGTTCAGTGCCTGGTAAGAAGTTACAACACTTGACAACTCCAATGCAGCTTAAAAAATTACCACTTGGTTCTCCCACTTGTGCAAAAGAGTCAAAATAAAAAACTGCTTTTGAGGAACTGACACCACTGTGAGGTTTTTCAGCAAAGACACGATGACATTGCACTTACCCACTGGACTGGTACCAGCTCCGTTTGGCACTGAGAGATCAGTTGTCCCCAGCATTCCACCTGAGCGAGAGAAGAGCATTAAACCAACTCACCCCAGCACAGCATCGCACAGCTTTGTACTCAAAAGGGACCTGGGGGGACTGATTGACAGGAAGCTCAACATGAGCCAACAGCGTGCCCAGGTGGCCAAGAAGGCCAAAGGGATCCTGGTCTGGATCAAAACTAGCGTGGCCAGCAGGGCCAGGGCAGTGACCCTTCCCCTGTACTCTGCATTGGCGAGGCCACACCTTGAGATTTCTGTTCAGTTCTGGGCCCCTCAGGTCAGGAAAAAGATTGAGGGGCTGGAGCGGGACCAGAGAAGAGCAATGAGGCTGGAGAAGGGAGTGGAGCACAAGTGGTGTGGGGAGAGGCTGAGGGAGCTGGGGGTGTTTAGCCTGGAGAAGAGGAGGCTCAGAGGTGACCTCAGCACTGTCTAGAAGGAAGTTCTAGCCAGATGGGGGTTGGTCTCTTCTCCCAGGCACTCAGCAATAGGACAAGGGGGCACGGGCTCAAGCTCTGCCAGGGGAAATTGAAGTTGGAGAGCAGAAAAAAATTCTTTGCAGAGAGAGAGCTCAGGCATTGGAATGGGCTGCCCAGAGAGGGGGTGGATTCCCCATCCCTGGAGGTTTTTAACCTGAGCTTGGCCGTGGCACTGAGTGCCATGATGTGGTAAAGGGACTGGAGTTGGCCCAAGGGTTGGACTTGATGATCTCGGAGGTCTTTTCCAACCCAATCCATTCTATGATTCAAGCTGTGGAAATGCACCCAAGCCATTGAGAACTTGTGCCTGGGGTGTGTGTGTGTGGCTGTTCCCAGCAGAAGGGGCACAGGAGGGGCACAGGAGGGGCACAGCTGTCTCTCACCTGCGCTGCCGGCGCTGGGCGGCCGCTGTGGCGCCGCAGGGGACACGTTGCGGTGCAGCGGCGCCTGGGGAGGGGACAGCATGGTGGTGTCCGTCAGGGAGGAGCTGGCTGCCAGCGAGGGGGACACGAGGGAGCTCCCTGGGTTGCTGTAGGTGAGAGTGTTGGGGTTGGACACCGGCACCGTGACCGACATGGAGAAGTTCTGCGCGGGCAGACCGGGCTGAGGGAGAGAAGACGAGGAACACACAGGACAACACCATTAGCACTGACTGCATTTGTAGAAAGTGCACAGCATAAAAACACACATTAAAGTTTGCCAAGAAGTAATCGGGTTGTTTTCTTTTTTTAAAACAAGTTAATTATGTTAGTTTTTAAACTGAGTATTAAGCATACAGTTTTAAAACATTCACTGTTGCAAAGGATGGTGTTAAATTCTTATACATCACATAAATACAGTTCCAAAACTTTTAAAATACTGGAAGTTCAAATACAGCAAACTGAAAATATTCATATGAATTCACAAGCTCATAAATACAACAGAGTAACCCGTTAATTTGGTTTATTACAAAGCAATGACAAGCTGAACATGTCTACAAATCAATGAACTGTACCTTCAAAATGTAAAAATAAACATGCACATTAAAAACAGTTATTACACAAAAAAGAAAAAGTTAGTAACCACATTTACTATTAATAACCTTGCCAAAATATTGCTACTAATGTCTTAAACTTTCTTTTTCAATAGAATAAAAAACAAACAAATCTTTAGAAGGAAGTTCAGTAATTTGTATTTAAACATTTCAGGTTCCACAAACCCCTGCTTGAGTCACCCCCCCATCTTTTTTTCCATATCTCATTTTTTAAACTCCAATCTTTACAGCATTATTTAAAAGGCAGTTTTTTTCTGCAGTATATATGTTTGTTATTCAACAGCTATTTGAATGAAAAGCTGAGATGCCTTCCCATCTATGGTACTCATTTGGTCATGACTAACTTCTTTGGCCTTTGTCTCATTCCTATCCTTTGACAGGGATGAGTTTCTGAAACAAAAGGGACTATTTTATTTCACAACTCTCATAATTACTGAAAACAAACCCATGACAGGTACAACTGCAGGGTAAAAACTCAGCAGTATTTATTGACGGAAGAGAGAGAATAGTTTTGATTCAGAGGTCAAAGGCAGATGACCAACACAAGTACACTTCAAAAATGCAATTTCATCACATGCAGCTTAAAAATCACTTAGAATGATAGTTCTGCATGAAAACCTAAATACTAGAAGTGTAACAATAACTATACTCCTAATTAAAAGAGCAGGATACATTCCCTACAAGAAACAAAATCTCTCTCTAGTGAGAGCCAACAGCAGTGTCCCCACTGAGGCACTCTAAGAATAATCATCAATTTTTGGCACAGATGGAAGGAAAAAGTAATGAAGCACAATGATGTAAGGCTAGCAAATCACTCACAGTATCTAACTAATGACAACCCATCCTGGCTCTTGTTTTCACAGGAAACTACTCAAAGAAATATTCAGTATCTACCAAAAAAAAGGTCGTTTTCAAGCAGCAGCTCAAACTGAACTGGAAATACCTGAGGTGTGCAGAACACCGTGCTGGGAGGTGACAGCTGGGCATTTTTCTGTTTCTCAATACAGGACTAATGACTGACAGCTCCCCCCACAGCTCCCACCAAAGGCTGTCCCTGCCCATCCATGGGGCTTCTTTGGGCACAGCTGAATCCTCAGGCTGTGCCTCACTCTTGTCCTGACAGCAACGAGTGCACGAGAACAAGGGAACTGTGTTCTTACACTGCCCCGTAAGTACTAAAGTAGGAACAAAATAGGCCAAATTTAAGTTATAAATACAGAACTATGGAGCTAAAAATGATGTTGCCCTTTCGATTTATGCTGATGTCCACACACTCATTTAGGCTGTTTGTGAAGACCAAGGGAGAGCAACTGAGCTGGGCCATACTGAGAGATGAGACCTGGAGGTGACTCCACCAGAAACACTGGGCACAGAGCTTCAAAACAAAGCATAAAGCAAAAGACATTGCCTTCATTCAGCTATAAAGTGCTAAGAGAAGCAATGCTGGGTGTCTTGTCTGTTATTGCTCTAACAATTACATGATTTCCAGTATCAGCAAGACAAACCACTTGACTGCTGGGTGCAGATTAACTGAGCCAGGCCTTGAATTGCTACAAGATTGGCCAGGTTAAAAAATTTGAAGGCTGTGGCAGAGCCCTGTATTAGTTTTCTTAAAAAATACTTCCCCTGCAATACTGAACACTAATTGGCTTTTGTAGGTGGAAATTAAATGTCATCATGAACACCTCCATCAAAACATGTGACATGAACACTACTTTGATGCCCAAACTGAAGTTGTGGAGCCAAGTGACAGCTCATGGGCAAGAAAATTTTCCAATATCTTTCAGTGTCCAAGGAAGTATCTTTTAGAATTTCAGCAGGAGTAATCTGTACTCTTTTGAGGCTCTCACTGGGCACCAGTCTTAATCTTTAAATATCTAAGTAACTTTCTACATCCAGATTTGAGCAAAATAAATTCTACTGATTAATGACAAAACTAGTCCAATTCTATTTGTCTGCTTGTAACAAACTGCCAAATCTTGACCAACAGACAGATAAAGACCGACAAGATGTAAATAAAGGATCCTACATCCCACGACAAAAATCTGTCTTTATAAATATATTTTAGGTAGGATTAGGTAATGCAGCTAGGCTCTTGAAATTTAGAAATGTTATCTCATCTTCACAAGATAGGAAAAACTGAGTGCAAAACAGAAGCTGGAGATAATTCTTTTTATTCTTTAAGATAAGATGTATTTTAACAAGATCAAGTATCAGCATCTCCCTCTGCCTCAAAAATGTGTTCCCTTCTTAAGCCATCACATCCTCTTGCCTCTGAAGTGGTTCTCAGTGGTAAGCAAACGCCAGGAAAATTCTCATGCATGTAATAGAAGCACAAACCATACTTTAGTACTCACTGCGATTTTATGATTCCGCATCATATTATCAAACTCTTCATTAATTTTTTTATATTTTTCCTCTGTATGTGGCGTGAGCACATATGAAGTGTCAGGGTCCGGGCTGTCGCACCCTCTGTGTTCCTTCTTGTTCAGAGCCTAAATAATGAAGTTAATAAAAAGGATCAACAAATAAAAAGTAGAGATAAAATAAAAGTACTTACAGGGCCTCGCTTGAAAATAAAATCACTATCTTCATTTAGTTTGCTGAATCTGTCCTCCGATAGCGGACTGTGCTCAAAGTAATCGTCAGCATCAGGGCTCTCACAACCATTAAGGCCTTTCTTTCTTAAGGTCTGAAATACAATTGGAAAATTCACATACAAATCATACTAACTTGCCAAGAAGTTTTGTACACTACTGAATCATTCAGAGCCCCTGAAACTACATCAGACTTTCACAGGCAAAACTCGCTGCTCAACACACAGGATTAGTCTTTGGAGATAGTGGCAAAGCACACGGAGAGAAAAGGTTCACCCAGGGCACGCTCTGCCAGGTGCCACCTCACAGGTAACTTTAACCTATAGGCACCTCATCTCCCCAGCATTCCATGGAAAACCATGTTTAGGCACTGGCTGATGGAGTGAAGGCTACCTGACAAGGAACATTCAAGCCTGTGGCAGAGGAGTTCATACAATGGTAATTAAAAGCCAGTTTACTGGATCTTTATTAAGTGGATTTTAGCATTTCAATTTTAATGTTCACATTTCAAAAAGCACACATTTAAATTCTGAGAAACACAGTGGCTAAAATTTGTGAACCAATTCAACAAGTGCAGGACATTAATAAATGCAGCACTCAGTCTCAGTAGCTGATAAAGGCAGGATCTTCCTGCACTGCTGTCATCCTGCATGATAACAACAACTGCAAAAAAATATAAAAAGAAATTACATAATCCCTCTCTAAAATGACTTCGTTTGCTAAATATAAGCTTTTTCAGAGTCCTTTAGACTAACTTGATGCAACTGCTTTATTGGGCTACTTCCTGTTTTCTGATGGAGAACTCACACCAACATCCCCTGGAAAAAAAAAAAAGCAAGCTTGTCTACAATCCAGGCATTAGAGAAAGGATGTGAAACTACAGGTCTCATGAGCTAAGCATAAGAGATATCTGTACGTCTTGTTTTTCACCCTATTACACAATCAGAAATTGTTCTCTGCAAGTTCTCATCTATAACAAAACAAGATTTAAAATGTCACCTGTGGAACAATCTTTTTGAAAAGTTTCAGAAGGAAAGCAATATAAATTTTAAACAGATACACATTTATCAGTACATAAAGGCAGCAGCAGGACTATACAGGCATGAAGGTGTTGTGTTTCCTTTTTGTGAGAAATTATCTGTATTCCATGAATTTTGTACTAAACCCCCTGAATATTAGAAATCTGTGAGCTGACATTCCCAGCACCATAAAGCAATTCCATGTTTTCCGTAACGCCCTGAAATTCTGATTTATAAAGCAGGATGTTTTAGTTTATAGCATTCAGCAGCATTTTTTCTTACTGTCTAACAATTTTTAGTACAATGCAAAGTACCCAGGCCTTTCTTTACTATTTATAGATATGCAAAGCAGCCCCTATTTCTGCCACAGCTTTAAAGCAGCAATTGAGAACCCAACTCGCCGCCTGCAATCCTTTAATATCACAGTTCACCAGGAGCTGCAACTCCTTCTCGAGTTTCTTGGCTTGCTCTGCCGATCCCACACAGTATCTGGAGCTCCCACAAACATGCAATCACCAGCTCAGCATATGGGGAGAGCAGGTGTGGGTCCCTCCGGCACCTGTTGCGGCACCGCGGCCGCGGCTCCGACCAATCAGCTGGACACGTGCACGGACTTGGCCATACAAGGCCTGGCCGCGCCAAGGTCGGAGCCTGCTCTGCCTCTCACAGCCCGTCCTGACAAGCAGTCTGCCCGTCTGCCACACTTGGGTATCAGTAGGGGAATGGCAACGCTGTGTAATCTGGATTACACTTAACCCCTGCAGCCCACAGCCTTCTGGAAACAGAGCCTGAGTGGCTTTGGGCAGCGCAGGAACACGAGCTGTGTTTGGACACTGCAAAGGAAGGTCCTGCAGGAGCTCCACACGCTCTTAGTTCTCCTCCTTAAAACTCCTTTCAGCAATTGAAGTCTTGCAGCACAGGAGTTTCATTAGAGCTCCTTTCAATAAAGCAACCCAGTGAAAGCTTTTAAGTGCAGCGCTGGCAGTTCATCCCCCCAGATCTGACTGAAAATTATACTCCAGGTTTAACCAAAAGGAAGAGACTTAAATACAAAAATATCTCTTTCCTCTTGGCAGCTGCACGGGGTTTATTTTTGCTAACAATGGGGTTAACTCTGCTTTGACTCAGGAGGAAGGAAAATGCCTCAGTATCTCCCGTCTCAGGCTCTGGAAAGCGTCACTCCAGATGGGGTTCCTGCCATTGTGGAGGGATTTAAGCCAGGCTCACTGTTACAGATAATAAGCCAGGTCTGATCACCCCAGCTCTGTCTCCTTATCACCAACACACCAAGTGCCACTTGGAGGGCCTGACCATAAAAAGCCTGCAAACTTTATCAGCCCCAGGAGCACAATAGTAAAACATTCCAGCCGCCAGGCCAGGCTGGAGCAGGGAATGCTGGAGCCTGTTCACAGGCACAGGCGAGCGCAACGCGAGCCAGCACAGTGCAGGCTTCTCACCGACCACAGGCCCTGCTCTGGCAGAACCGGGGGGGCACACACATGGGGTGGGGGGCACACACCGGGACCCGGCCCTGCCAAGCCCACCAGCAGTGCCCATTCGCTCTCCAGAGTCTCCGGAGCTAAAATTGGTTATTTCTCCCAATAATGTAAATAAGTTGCCTCTCTGAGCTACTCCCAAGATATTATCGTGGAGACTGAAATTTTCCTAACTCTGAGAAATAAAAGGCCAGTTGGTGAGACCAAGTAATTTGTGTAGCATGGAAAGATTTTTATTTCTCTGCTCTGATACACAAGCTTGTTTAGAATAGAATCAAGAGTTGAGGCTACTAAATATAGGGCATACTTTGCTTACTACAGCAAGAGGGGAAAAGAGCATTAAATTCCAAGTTTTGCTGTTGGATGCTCACTGCAGTTACCTTCTGGTGTGAAGTCTTGTTTCCAGATCATCTAAGGGAACGTGCAGCCCTTTCAGTTAATCTGTATCACTTTCCACTTCCTCTTAAGACTTAGCCAAAATTACTGGAAATTGTTCCAACATGTTTGCCAATGCACTGGATTGTGCCCCAGTAACTGAGATAGTGCAGTGTAAGATCAAAGCTGCACAAACTAAACTGAGGAGAGAAAAGTACTGATTTCAGTCAGAAAATAACATTAAGGATTCATGAAGAACCAAAGTGAGTGCAAAACCTTTTCTTAAAAGAATGAAGCAAATACAACACAGTTTAGTGATGGTCACCACACAAGTGTTCTAGGCAGGTGTGGTCATTGTGATACTGCAGAATGACCCTGAAACTTTAAATTGCTTTTGTTCCACTGTGTAAAACTAAAATATGTGAATATTATAACCATTAGTTTAATATGGATTTATTTTGAGTTGAATGGCAGAGCTTAGAAAACACTGCATGAGATGAGAGCGGCTGGACTGGCTGTGACAGGTTTAAATATTGCAGTCGAGCACATGGTAAAAGAGCCCCAATATTTTCCTGAACTTCCCCACACATATGCAAAGTACTTTTTAATTGCACTGCATTTTTCTAATTTAAGAGAAGAATCATGCCTTGGCAAGAAGCACTGAAGGAACAGAAGAAGAGCTTCTTGCAAAACAACAACAGAAAGCAATAATTGGCTTCTCTCTACAATTCTACATAAATGTTACTGAGACCAATAACACAGACACCAGAGAGTATAAAAATCCAACAAAACCACTGATTGTTTGATCCATTTTTATTGCCTTAAAGCAAGAATGTGGAGTGACCTCACGTGTAAAAAGCATTATGAAGTGCAAAAAAGTGTCGGGTCATTCAAAACACTGAGTGTTGGGTTTCTTGTAACAGTACACAAAAAGGAAATGGCTGCTGCTGTCAAAGCTACCATGGATCATGTTAACAGCTCTATTTTTGCACTGACTATTGGAGCTGGCCAAACAGGACTTTTCCTGGTGTTTCATCCCAAATAATCAGGAAAACCATCTCCCAAATTTGACTAACACTGAAATGAGAAGTGATTTCCCTTGGAAAAGGCAAACCTTTCACTTAAATCCTGTTGGCCAGCTCTGCTTCTGCTCTTGCAGTCAGAGCACAGAAAAGCTGTGCAGCAGCACAAATTTGCAGTCAACACTTTTTAAGTATCATAATTTTTAAAACTTTAAGTATTCCTCAAGCCTAAAGTAATGGAAAGGTCCAAATATTACTGCTGCTCCAGTAGGCACCTACACCATGGATATCAAAGGGATAAACAATTAAGTTTCCTGATGCTCTAGTGGATAGTATTCCTTTCCTCACTATAAAGACAGAAAATTCTCCTTGGCCATTCTTTATTTAATGTATTTTTTTGCTGGGTTTGTATCCAGTTGCAGCAGAGTAAGTGGTTTCCCAAGGTGTGGGCTGAGCACCACAGACACAGGGGAGGCAGAAGGGATGGCCTGTGCTCTCTGGCCCAGCAAAGCTTTGCCTCAGCCACCCCCAATAACCACATCCTACGTGGAAAGCCACACCATCTTTCTGAGATACTCCCAAAATGAAGGACAAATGCAGCAGTCACATCACCAGATGTGTTCTTATCACCAGTCTGTATTCTCAATACCTGAAACATCAGAGACAGCAAAGAGGGCACAGTCCTTCCCTTCCCACAGCACAGACACCTCAGCAGGCAAGAACCACAGGTATCCATCACTGCAGGTTTTACATACAGCACAAACTCATGCTGAAACCATGACAATTGCTTTATAATTTGCTTCCTGCCACATATTATTGCCAAGAAGCTGAGCCTAAGACCAAGCTGGGTTTTTCTTCTTTTGTAACACTAAATATTCCACTTTCATCAGCCTGAACAATAGTCCAGTGTCTCATCCTTTAGATGTAGGCATGTCTCCCCTATTATGCAGAAAACATATTCAAGTATTCGAGGAGTATTCTTAGTCACCAGGGGCTATTTTTAGTTTTTAAACTTCCTGCAGGTCAGTTTGGCTTCGGAAGCATCACCATTGCTGGTTCTTTTCTCTAAAGTAACAACGTGGCTCTGCAAAGTCAGAGCTTCACCCCCAGAGCTGGGTCTACAAATCCATCACTGCCTGAAATCCGAGCAGGAGGGAATCTCAAGTGCAGCACAAACACCAAAAGAGAACAGCCAGAGAGAAACACAAATGAACTCAGAAAAGGTGCTTTGTGTTTGAAGCTCAACATTATTCCTGTGGGCTGAAATTCCTTTTTTCCCCATTGGATGTAGTGGATTGTTTTATGACATGTTTACAAAGTTGACATCTTTTCCTCAGGCTCCATTAACATTCTCAGCTTCAACCACTGAACCATCTGCAATTGTCCTCAGGAAGGTGTTTTCCTGCCCTCTGAGTATGGAGGCTCCTCAAGCTGAGCCCTGACACTGCTCCTTCCAGGGTCCCTGACACATTTTCAGTAACATTTGCCACACAATCAGCCCAAATTTCACCTTCTAATTATAGGCACAAACACAGCCATGCCGAGGAGAGCAGCAGCACAGCCTCTAAAGCAGCAGCACAGCCTCCAAACTGCCCTGAACGCACGGGAGGCCAAATTGGATTATGACAGACGTTTCCATGAGCTCAGCAACTTGGAGAGCTCAACTTGTTAAAGCACAAGGTCTGCCCAGGGCTCCTGAGCTCCCCAGCCAGTCCTGCACACGACACAAAACCTGAACACTGACATGCTCTACTGCAAGTTACTTAAATACAATTTTCCATACTTGTGCTCCACTAGCAGTGATATTTAAAAAGGAAATAATGGATACTATGCAAAAATACCTGGATATCAAAAATTCTGAGCATAGTACTTAAGGTTTGCTATAGGTATTATATGTTTGGGCAAATACAGATTCATAGAATGGATTGGGTTGGAAAAGAACTCCAAGATCATCAAGTCCAACCCTTGGGCCAACTCGAGTCCCTTTACCACATCATGGCACTCAGTGCCACGGCCAAGCTCACCTTAAAAACCTCCAGGGATGGGGAATCCACCCCCTCTCTGGGCAGCCCATTCCAATGCCTGAGCACTCTCTCTGCAAAGAAGTTTTTTCTGCTCTCCAACTTCAATTTCCACTGGCAGAGCTTGAGCCCCCCGTGCCCCCTTGTCCTATTGCTGAGTGCCTGGGAGAAGAGACCAACCCCCACCTGGCCAGAACTTCCCTTCAGGTACTATTTGCTAGGGAAAACAGGAGGTTTAGCATTAATTATTTATTCCATGGTTTTCCAAACAAAACAATTATAAGCCTGCCTAGCACCAGGCCATAAAATACAAAGAGGAGCCCCCTCTAAGCAATGCTCTGCTGTGTTCAGTTTTAGGCAAAGGTATTCAGCATTTACAGATGAAAAACGTTCGTGACTTGAAATTTTATCAGTGTTCCTGTTACAAACCACTCTAAGAAAAGACACTGTCTTGTTCCAAATGTTGGAGCCCTTCCAGGATCTGGCAAATTTTAACATGTATCCCCGGCCTGCCAAACATGAGAGCTGGCTGTCAAATTCCTCCCAGATACGATAAGGATGGCACTCAGGATTCAAACTCTCATCTATACAAAATAACACATACAAAAGGGGTTTAGACATGATATGGCATGCAGCTCACATTCTAGCCTGAAGCATCTTTGCTGTGAAATATTAGTTTAACTAGATAATCCACAAGCAATTACTAAACAATTAGAATTTTACGGGCTATAAAATCCATTCTTCTTTTCACCCCCAGAATATTACACGCTGCACTGGACTGGGAGGGGTGGGAAGGGCAGCTGCTTGCTGGGATTTGGGACTTTACAGGGCCACTGGTGTGCCCTGTGCACCTCCTAAAGAGGGGCTGGCCTGCACAGGCTGCACTGCTGGTCCCAAATGAACTCCCTGGGACTTAAAATGATTAGTAATCCATTAGCACTGATAATGCTGTTTGCACAGTGACAGCTCAGTCAAGCTCTCAAAGTCCAGCATTTGATGCATTTGCCTGTTTCACTTTCTGTATGACTCAGTAGATCATTACATTTTACATCACTGGGCAGGTTGGCATTTTACCTGCTCTACAGGAAGTACCAGCAACTAATTTTTCCCACTAACAAGTACTAAACTGACAGTTTACCTTGTTTAATCTTTTAATTAAAAATCAAGGACAAAATACACTGATATTCATCTTAAAGAAGTAGAAACTATCCCTTAGAACACAAATTAAATATATTTTACAGTCCTTTCAGGGAATGCAGTTTGCAAATAAACATAATTAATGGCAGAACGGAGCAAAATGCACTTGTGTAATAGAATGTTCCAAGAGATATTTTATGGCACATAAATGCTTTTTTCAGCCCTTATCCAAGTGACAACATACAAATGTACATACACATCCTGCCATATGCAGATCTTCCTGTGCTTGCAATGGTTAAACCATAAAGCAGGAGCAGTAGCCTCCTTTCAGCAACAGAGCACTGCAGATAAGCCATATGGAACATGAAAAATTTCCAAGTGCAGCAATCCATCTGCATAATATCCTTCATAATCTTTTAGAAGTTCTTCAGGAAAAAAATATTATCTCCTACTCATAGTTTGCCAAGAAAAAAAATGTCTGAAGTCCAATTACAGTTCCATGATATAAAAAGAATGGGGTTCTTTTGGTCCACCTGCTCATGCAAATATTCCTTGTCCTGGGTTGTTCTTTACAGCTTTAAAATTGGAAGGGATAACAGAAACTAATTCAGAGTCTTGGTGCTCAAGATAAGTGTTATCAAAATATTACAACACCAAATAGCAACTATTCCCAAAGAAAATGCTTCGTGGATTTTAAGGATTTGTACTGTTGTTGAATTACTGTTCCCATGTAAGGATACGGGAAGTGCTCCACTGCCAGAAGAGCCTTCAATTGCTGCTGATATTTGTATGGAACCGCCACCATCTCACCAAAAAATACCCCAAAATAAGCAAGTTGAGTAAGACAACTGAAAGCACAGCTGAGCCCAGTGTGTACAGCAGAAAACACTGAGCCTCTGCAGAGATGAGGAGCTCCATTTTTACTGAATTAAAATGACTAAGACATAGGACTTCAAGACACAAAGCTCTAACAAGTATGTCACAATTCCTGTTTTGAATACTGAACTTCTCAGCTTAGTGTCAAATATACTTCATGAGTTTTTCCTTGCATAACCTTGACTTGGAGAGAATTCTTCAAAGCCAAAGCACCTCTTGGAACACTGTCCTGACTTACCAAAGGGGGTGGGAAATCAAAGGTGGGACCCCGAGACAGAGAAAAGGCTTTAATGGAATCAGGGGCCATGAAATGTGAGTGAGCTTTGCTCTATCATGTGTAAGGCATGTCAGCATTGGCTAAGACTGGCTCTGGCATGCTTGATTATTTTTCTTTTTAAGAAGTCCCTGTGTCAGCAAGTGCTGAACTGTAAGTTACTTGTAGGAAAGAGCAGGGCTTTAAATGGCATCAGTTTGTTAAGGAAGAGCTTTCCATGGGACAACATCTAACAGCTTTGATCTAAAAAGTCTTCACAACATTCCCAATAAATTTCAGGAGGTTTTACTTAAAAATACATTATTCACTTCCTATTGAAATTATCTGGTAAGTAGTTCCAGTAAAACACAGTTTCAGTTAAGAGACAACTTAACTACCTTGACTAGCATTCCACAGTCTACACTATAAATTACAGACATGTAGGCTCCCACATGAAATACTACATCACTGATATGATATTAATATGTATTAACTATCCCTAGTAAGTCACAAGTGAACTGTATGTGTGTTGGTCTAGAAGTATTATAAAGAACAAGAATGGTATGATCTGATCTATACATGATATGGGCTGCCAGGAGATTCAAAGGTCTGTTCCACAAGAACCACCACCACAAATATTGTCTTTATTCAGGTGCAGTTACTACACAAAACATCCCAGGTGAAAGTATCGACACCCCTGCAGTAAAACCCCAGCAATGCACAAGCCACAGCCCCCCTGGGCCACCTCCTGCAGCACCACCAGCCCAAGGCCCAAACATTAAGATTATTTGAAAGCCAAGTATTAAAACCTTCAAGAGAAGCAGAGCCTGGAAACATGCTGAGGCCCAGAAGGCAGCTGGAGATGACACTGGGCCTCCTCCCTCCTGCAGGATGGTTAATCCTGGCACAAGACACTCCCTGAGCCACGAGCCTGCAAGTCAAAGGCTGGGATTACATTAACTCTGCACTGAAATCAAGCCTCTCATCACAAAGCACAGCCCCTTCTCTCCCTGTGGCTGCAGGAGGGACTTTATTCTGGGGCTATTCTTTCCAGGCACAGCTTGTGTAAAGTCACTCACTCTTGATTAACAGATGCCACAGTCCTTGCTTTGAAACTGCACAGCAAAAATACACTTTTCTGTCACTCCAGGATTTCAAAGGCACCAGATCCTGCAGCAACACGAGACCAGCACAGCTTGAAGAACTTGTTCACACAATAATTCTGCCTTTGTGGGACTGCCGGCATGAGCCCCAGCACTAACAAGCACTGAGCTGTTACAGATTCCCTTGGAGTCAGTTTTCAATCCTGCTTAACACAACGTCTCCAGTAGAGCCAAATGCAGAGCTGAGTCTCTGACATGTGTTCCCTGAGCAGTGGGTGTGAGAACTGGACTTGTGTGTCTGCCCTAATTTCAAAAATAAAAGCATTCTCCAAACACAGTGCAGAGTCACTTGGGAAAACATCACTTGCACAGCTGGGAAATTATAAATCCAGGATTTCACAGCAGAGGAGAGTCCCTGCCTGCTGCAGGGCAGGCTCTGCAGAGTTGTCAGCAGGCAGGTACCACTGAAAGGCCCTGCACTGGGATTTGACATGGATTTGGGATTCTGGTGCTGCAGCAGCACAGCCTCCTGAGGAGCCATCTGAGAGTCTAATGAGGCACAGCCTAGAGGGCTGTCACTCGGCACCTCAGTGATCATCTCTCTCTGTTAGTTTATTTTAAAATGAGAACATCACGGCTAATTTCAGTTCACAGCTTCCAAATAATCTCACTGGTGTAACTGCCCCAGGACTGTGGTGGGACAGAGACAACCTGAACTGCACCTACACAGAATGATGGGGTAACAGACCAGCCAAGTACAATCAATATTAGCAAGAGACTTTAGAAGCTGCTATAAAAAGATGCATTCTAGACAAACTTCAGATACCTGCACGCTTTAAGCAGTGACTAAATCTGGAATTCATCAAAATTCAGAGTCCCAGTAGAACATGGTAAATTTAAAGCACCAGCACTGTTATAAGAGGCAGAAGAAATGGTGTATTCTTAACCCTAAACCACTAAATTTAATCACTGGTTCAGACACAAGGGAAGTGCAGCTTTAGAGTATTTGCAGGTAAACCAAAGTGTTTTCAAACAATAAAATAAGCCCATCCTACTTGTGGCAATTCTTTCTGTATCAGCAATGAAGGACAGCAACTAGGACCAAAAACTTTTTTCTAGCACTGTCAGCTTGCTTAAAGTCACCAACAATTTGTCATTTAAAAATAAATAAATAAAGAGACACATCAACATTAGTCACCAGTATGTCCAAAGCAATTTCAGCACAGCCAAAGAATTAAAAGAATATTTCAAGGCAGAACAATATTACCAAGTGCAAGACATGGAAAAAATAATGACTGCAGTAAACAGCTGAGAAAAGAATTATTCTGGGGATTAAGTGTTGAATGTAATCTCCCAAACTAAAAAAGGGGGTAAAAATAAGAGGCAGACACCATTAGGAGAGGTAACTGTTCTGTTCAGCACAGAACACACAGGTGTCTTCTGTCACTACACTCAAAATACACCTTTGCTACCTCAACCACATTTTAAGTTTTCAAGGCAGCTCTTTCTTCCTCAGCCAGGAGTGGGAATTAAACCCCTAAAGCACAACCTGTTTATGAGTCAGGTTTATAGGAAACACTTCTACTAGAAAAAAAAACAATACTCAAACCACCATCCACAGATATACAAAAGTATATGTATGCATATGTGTGTATATATATATAAAAGCTTTTGATGACTCATATTCCAGACCACTTCAGTTTTCAAGTATTTTCTCTCTTTTTAAGGTAAACTAAGAGATTTCAGTCCTTAACCATATATAAATCCTCCTCAATCACCTCCTTAAAACGTCTCAAAGGCATTTGTGTGCCATCTCAAATTATTTGAAATGCTATATGCAGCATAATTACATTTACATAATCATTTAGCAAATCAAGCCCAATAATGCCTACACTTTCTCAGCATCATGAGCAGATTACCAAGTCCTTTCCCTGCTTCACTGAAACCATTTTTAAGCTTCTTCCTCCTTTTCAATGTGTAACACTTATTCCCACAGTGTTTGGAGACCACACCAAGTGGTTAGAACAACACAAACATGCAATATTACTACTAATACACGTCCTTGTATCAGCCCAAAGCTTTCTGGTTTTTTCTTTCTGTATCCCCCTTAAGTCTGGTCCCCTTCTGGCAGTTCTCCATCTAACAAATAGGAAGGAATGCAAAACAATATTCCTGTATCAGCACTGCCAACCTTCCCACAACCCCCAGTGTGTCTTTAACCACTCCTGGTACTGCCTCACAGCACCATCTCAGTTCCACAAAGCTGTGCTGGTATTTCAGGGAAATATGGGGGCTCTTCTCACCTACATTCAGCATCAGTTTTCATTTTCAACCAAAGCTGGTTGTAGGGCATTCTTCTGGTTATTAAAATACATTTAAAAGCTTAACATGGGATTTGTCTTCTGAAACATTTCAAAGAAATAAGGATTTTTTAAGAATTTGACCCAAATTCCACCATCATCTCTTCTAGCTTTGAATAGCAAAATATGGGAGCCCAGATTTCTTGCCAAATCCACATCTAGACTGGATACACCAGGTATCCACCAAGGAAGGAGGGAATATCCACTAACCAAAGGTCTTTCTCATCCAGTTTTCTATGTGTACATCTATTTATGTATTTAGATACAGCTCCCAGAACTTCAATTTCATATGAAGTCCACCCAAATTTTAAAAAAAAGGAGCAATGAACCAATTCAGGTGCTACCAAAACAAACTACTCCACTGTGTGACACACCAACAACAGTTCAAAACACATGCTGGTTATTCCCAGCCTGGAAAAGCAGCAACACTGGGAGGAGGTGCAGAAAGCTGGATAAAAAAAAACAAAGCCAGAGAGCTTTTGGTTTATAAACACAGCGTTTCAACACCAACTTTTCTGTTTATGCTCCCCACACTGTCACACTTGTCTCTTGGCATATGCTCCATCTGGCTGGGGAGATGCATCTGCTGCTCCTGCTGCAGCTCCCCACGTGTAGCCGAGCTCCAGCCACCCCTCACACCCGAGATGTGGGAGCAGGGAACGTGCAACAGCTCTTCAGTAGAACCTGGGGAAAAGGCAGAGGTGAAAATGCCCTTTTGGTACCCTAATCCAGTGCCTGTTACCTGCTCTCTGTCTCAGCTATGACACTACCACTATCACACCCAGCCATCACAAACGTTTCTCCCCATTAGAATCAGCACTCCCATGGTAAGATCACAGAATCACAGTATCAGTTGGGGTGGAAAAGACCTCCCAGATCATCAAGTCCAACCCTTGGTCCAACTCGAGTCCCTTTACCACATCATGGCACTCAGTGCCACGGCCAAGCTCACCTTAAAAACCTCCAGGGATGGGGAATCCACCCCCTCTCTGGGCAGCCCATTCCAATGCCTGAGCACTCTCTCTGCAAAGAAGTTTTTTTCTGCTCTCCAACTTCAATTTCCCCTGGCAGAGCTTGAGCCCCCCGTGCCCCCTCGTCCTATTGCTGAGTGCCTGGGAGAAGAGACCAACCCCCACCTGGCCACAACTTCCCTTCAGGTAGTTCCAGACAGTGCTGAGGTCACCTCTGAGCCTCCTCTTCTCCAGGCTAAACACCCCCAGCTCCCTCAGCCTCTCCCCACACCACTTGTGCTCCAGTCCCTTCTCCAGCCTCGTTGCTCTTCTCTGGCCCTGCTCCAGCCCCTCAATCTCCTTCCAGAACTGAGGGGCCCAGAACTGAGGGGCCCCAGTCACTTACTGTCCTTCCACAAGAATGTTTGTAGTAATTTTCATACTTTTAGCTACAGTTTGTGTTACAGATCACTGCCTGTTTCAAGGACAGCTGTCAATATTTAGGGTATAACCTAAGCCTTATTCAGCACATTATGTCACACTGAAAACAGCATCAAACTACAGAGCACAGAAGAGGCTCATTAACTGACACCCACCCAGAATTCCCATGGGCACAGATGCCAACTGGAAAAGTAGGTCACATTTTAGACAGGCTCCTAAAAATCCACTCCCTGCAGGCTGATGGGGTGATGTGATGGCACACACAGAACCCACCAGGGCCACATGGAGGAACCAGCCCTGCTCTGCTGGAACTCTCCAGGAACAGCAAAACATGGAGAAAAGATAAAAAACTGAGCTGAACAGGCAAGAAGAACCACCTTCAGGCCTTGACTCCCAGGAAAAGTGAGGCTGGAGGAGAAGCGACGACTGAGCAGCTGCTGCTTTCTGAGGCCCCCATGAAGAGTGAAGGACCCAAAGTGGAAGTGGCACCTTGTCCACAACCTGCAATAATCCCAACACACCTGCAGTGAAGGGTCTGAGTCCCTGCTCATCTCCTGCTTCCCTCTGGATCCAAAAATGATGAGTGCTCGAGGTCCCAACTGTCTTCTATACACTGAAGCATTTTGTTGACCATATGGATACAGAATCCTGATAAAATCTGAAACTATTCCCATTTTACTCTGCAGAAGAACTACTTTCTTCAGGAAAAATAATTACTTGTCAAGAATAATCTGTTACAGAAAAAAAAATCCATGAATATTAAAGCATGAAATGCTTCAACACCTACAGCAAGTCCTTCAAATCACAGGCAGCTCTTCAGTGCAACAATCTGCAACTGTGCCATTGTGGTTTGTAAAACCAAATTCATGCTGCTGATATGTCAAGAATTCCAAGCACACACTGAGAACGAAAATCTCAGGTTTTCCAATACCTCTAAAAGACCCATCTGACCTGTACAAAGGCACTGCCTTAGATACAAATAACTATGAAAAAATAACATGAATGAAATCTTAAAGCAGACTCAAAGTTCTCTCACCTGATGTGAAAAGGGTCATATTCACCAAGAAGCATCAAATAATTTTTTGAACAATAACTTATATTTCTGAAATCATACAAACAGATTATTTTGGAATTTCAACAGGAGATCCATTTTTATCTTTCATGAGGGTTAAAGAAATCATTGCACTTATCCCCCCCTGAGCAGGAGAGGGGCAGGAGCTGAGCAGTCAGAGCACAATTCCACTGCCCTCCCCAGCACCAGCTGTGCTCACCTCCCACATTTCAGAGGGATGCAGAAACTAATCTAATAAACCCATTAGACCAACTGTGCCTGATCCTGACAAGGAAGGAAGTTTTTCTGCACACACATGTGTGTGTTCTGAAGGTCTGAAGTGTTTCTAACAATCCTGTTTACCTGATTCATGTGGGGTTTTTCAACACTGCAAAACAGATTCAAACAGGAAAAAAAAACAAACCCACAAGGATCACAGAGGTTGAGATCCAGCTCAAAATGCCACACAAATTCCAGGCCATCTGTCACAGGATCTTTTCCCTTAATGTACAAATGACAGGGAATGGTTCGTCCCCAAGTATTCTACTGCCATTAGAAAACTAGGCTTACATTGAAACTAAATTCTAACTTGCAATAATTCCAGCTATTCAAAAGTCTGATTCTGCCAAGATGGTCTAAAACCCACATTCCTTACACCCATATGAGTTACTAAGCACCAAGTAGCTACAAAAGGGAAAAAATTACAATGAAAAAGGCCATGGCAAGAAATAGGTAAAGAAGTCAGGCTGGCTTGGGTCAGGTTGGAGGGGCCTTTAACCCCCCTGGTTCAGTGAAAGGTGTCCCTGCCCCCAGCAGGGGGTTGGAAAGAAATGAGATTTAAGTCCCTTCCAACCCAAACCAGTCTGTGTTCTGTGATAAGCAAACATTTCATTGACAGGTGAAGTGCTTCGAAATTAAACAGAAAAAACCAAACAAACGAAAAGGACAAGGAAATATCAGCAGAAATTAAAAACTAAAAAGGGGCCAACACATAAAAGGTTTAGAAAAGAACAGGTCCCAGACAGCAACAGAGCATTCACATCTACCATAACATGTACAGTGAGAGACACAAGGGCATGTATCAAAAACAATTCCAGTGCTCATTTAAGATGCCAGTGCTCTCCCTCCTACTATGTTTTCCCAAACATTCCAGCAGCAACAGAAGACACCAAGCTCTGGGCATATAAAAGCAATTCCTATGCCAAAACCGAGCAGGAGACAACTCGGAGGGGAAGTTGTCTCATGGATTTCACTTAATCATCTCCAACATTGCCATCTCCCCAGGACTGAAAATAAGAACAGCAGATTTGTTTGTGCCCTTCCACAGCTCCTGAGCTGAGGGGGGTTCCCTTTCCTCCAAACCCACCCTCCCTGGCACACCAGCACCTCACGGGGGCCACACCAGCTTCATGGGCAGCTTCAATCACAGGAAATGCCACTTGTCACATTCAGGGAGGAAAAGTGAATTACTAAACTCTAACTAAGATCCATACATCAGCTATAACTCCTTAAAATGGAATTATTTAGTCCAATTTGCTTTAGTAAGGATTTGACGGATTTCAGGCTTTTTTTTCTTTTTAATTTTGATTTGTTAAAATAGAATTTCTACATTAGAATCACAGACTTATATTCAGAATCCCAGACTATTCTGAGTTGGAAGGTACTTACAAGGATCATCAAGTCCAACCCTTCAGTCAATGGCCCACACAGTGGATTGAACCCATGACCTTGGTGTTATTACAACCAAGTTTTAACCAACTGAGCTGATCCCCCAGTACCATAAAGAGAAGCCATTTTACATTGTGCTTTCAATGTGTTTCCAAAACCCCGAGGATGTAACTCAAACTCCATCACACTCCAAGCACCCATCAATCCAGAAAGAAAAAAAAAGTCAAAACCATTTCACCACCAGACTAAAGAGCAGAGGGCTGATCTAAAGAGATAGGAAGACGCACTCCTAAATTACACTATGTTTGAAAAATGGGAATAAAATCCCAAATCCCACAGTAATATAACACAGTAAACTCAGAGTGGAAAATCAGAATGTATATGCAGATGAGTCCTTGATGCCCCCTCAGAGCATGTATGCACTGATACACCAACTACACCCCTTATGTAGCTGTCACCAACAAAAAGAGCCCCAAAAAACTTCCAGCCTTGTCTGGAATGACTTTGAAAGAGTCCTCAGTGCTCGTGGTGTGAGGATACACTTTTACCAGGAGTTTTAAGACAAAGAGGTCTTGGATGAAGAACAAAGCTCAGCCTTGACGTGTATCCCTGTCTCAGACTCACATCTGTCACACCAAAGCTCATCCTGAAGGATCAGGTTTTCCCTTCCCCTGCAGTGGCTATCCCTTATTTATGCTAATCCAGTCACTCAGCAATGTGCCTTCATGGTTTCTATTATCCCTCCCTTAGAAATCAATGCTGAAGGCAGAAGTTGGGGAGGGGTTTTTTCTGATCATAAAAGACAGCTGACAAATTAGCAGAGAATCTTCTCAGAGAGAAATCAGGCACTTGTGTGTATCAGCTTTGTCAGCCTGACTTTTGCCTGAAGACTCATTTACAAGATCAGCCAGTGTGATCCCTGTTCTCTGATCCCCTTGGCAATTGACTCCTCAGCTGTACAAGGCTAATCATCATTCCAAAATCATTCCTAAAAAGCAAGGCATTTGTTCAGAAGACAACTTCAGAATTTAAATGAAACCCTGAAGTCAGCCACCTGTTTTGGTCTATTTACAGGCCTACTGGAGACATGACTGATCTGAAATGCAGTTACAGCACATCAAGGCTCCAATTGCCAAGAAAATCCTTGAATTCTACTGCACCTAATTTAGAAATTATGTACTGAAAAGAGTTTCTATTTAAAGCACAAGCATTATAAAAGTAGATGAAACCCATACCTTTGAGTAAATACATTCATGCCCCTCTATTACTGCAGAAACTGCAGTCGTTCTGCTGCTGCTTTAACTCACATACAGAGGGAGTGGAAAAATTCAATTTTGTTTGTTCCACAGATTCTCTTTCTTTGGTTTGGGTTTTTTTTGGCTGAACAAGGGGCAGCAAAGGTTGTGGATGATTTGATCTGTGTTCAGGATTTAACTGGTGAAGTCACTGATACCTGAGAAGGCAGAGGGTGCCAATCCTAACTGTGTGTCAGGCTGAGGGCACTCTGTGGACCTTATTCTCCATCTAATTGATTTTTTCCCCAATTAAAACCTTGAACAGTTCTCCTCCTCCCACCCCCAGAAAAACAACCATCTTTCACACCTCTGTTTCCATTGCCAAATGTGCTTGGAACCAAACATGTTTCCCAGAAACTGGCAGGGGGTGGAGGGCAGATGGAAAACAACATGTCTGTAAAGACAACTTACTGCCTTAGAGAAACCAGACCAAAAGCAGCAGCTTAAATTCTATCACAAATTATTTCATAACCTGAAAACATTTGATTAAAACTTCTTAAAATACTCTATATTTCTCTATAGCTGAAGTATTAGAGATAAGACTGGTGTGTCTTTTCAAATTGTTACCTCAACGATATCTGAGTTGGTTCTGCTTTCGTGGGGCTCGTTGTACTCTGTGTATTTGAGGAGAACTTTGTCCATGTCAGTGCTGGCATACTGAAAGAGTTTGTTAGAGCTGTTAAAAATGATGAGTGCTATTTCACAGTCACAGAGCACACTCAGCTCGTAGGCCTTCTTCATTAATCCAAACTTCCTCTTTGTAAAGGTGACCTGGAGAAGAAAGAATAATGACCTGTTTATTTTTTAGAACACATGACAAGGTTTGCAAGGATGATAATCAAGGAATGCACCCACTGAGCCTGCACTACTTATTATTATGTGCACCAGCTCAGCAGAAGAACTGACTGTAACATTTGTGTGCTCTATACCAGACTAAGTAAGCTGAACAATTACACCTAGCAACTCTTCCATTGGAAAACAACCACCAAGGAGTGACATTTGGTAGGATTCTCTCCTGTGTTGCTTTCTGTTCAACAAACTTTGGCTTTCAGAGTATCTCAATATTTTCTTCTGTGGTCCTTACAACCTTAATTTGAATAAAATTGAAGAAAACAGCATCAGCAATGGAAGTTACATTGTTACTATGAAATATGATCTCTAATTATGCTAAGAAATACCCTTATTTTTTGCTATTAAACCACCTAATCAGATTCACTTGTACTTTTGACTTCTTTTCTGCCACTTGGAAACATCATGAAACAATTGTTTGGTCCTGTCAGAACTGCTGTGGGGAAATAAATCCATTACAGACCATCACAAAGCAGCATTTGCCCACTAGGAAAGGAGGGAACAGTTATAAAAGTTACCACTGATTATGGAAAAAAAATGTTGAAAAAATCATTCCTTTCACAAGACACCAATTAAGGGTATAAAAGTATCCAAGTATGTGACAGCCCCTGGTGCAGTTCAGAGCATGAGCCTGTGCCAGGAGAGTGGCCCACACACCCCACGGGTCACAGACAACAGTCAAGGTGCTTTTGCAAGACAGGAATGAAGTAAGACACAAAAACTAACCCGTTTTTTGGGTTTCTATAGTTTATGTTAATCACCCAGGTGTGCATCAAGACAATTCTATGTATACAAACCTCACGGTGTGTTTTAAACTCAGTTTTCACTTCAGAACTCAAAAAAAGCAGAATTAGTTCTGCAAATTTCTCTTTGTTTTCCCTGCCATTTGGGATCACATCAGAACGAAAAATATGTCTCTTTATTGCAGGTCAATGAGTTTCTCAGCACTATTTTAATATTCCTTAGCAAAAAATGGGTGAGGAGGAGACAGCAAAGGCAGTGAGATTGAGCTCCTTTGATATCTAATTTACTGCACTGGATTCTCTTCAGCTTAATGAAGATAAATGTCCTACAGCTCATTCAGGCAGATAAGGCTGCTTAATTAATAATACAATGACAGTCTCCTGACAATTGTAATCCCCTGGAGTAACAGTCTGTATATTCTGTTTTGAGCTCAGAAAAAAGATGCTTCTGACAAAACAGTAGTTTTCCTTCCCACCTAAGTTACATGCCCTTGCTCTGCAGGCAAAGCTCTGTCTCATTCCACTCCTATTTTCAAACAAAAACCTCTAAACATCATAATAAACACCTGCCCAGGACATCATGGCATGTCCTTGAGGGACCTGCTCACCAGCTGGACATGCCATAAAAACCTGACAGGACTGAACTTTCTGTTCAGCAAAATAAACCCTCAATTCCCACCTTATCTGGGTCAATGAAAAAAGCCTTATAAATGCCCAGTGCCTGAGGGTGTTTCAGTGTGTTAAAACTCAATATGCTGGTTACCAAAACCATGGGACACCTGTGGGGTTAAAGACCATCAATACCTCTACACATAAGAAATAAGATTCCACTAAAAATCCCTATTTAATCTCCTTAATTTTTTTTAACAACAAGATGCAGTATGTTTGTATCTGAGTTGCCACAGAAAAACATAAAGCAAGTCTAATTTCACTTTTAAGTTAGAGCTTAAAACCTTTTCCTAGTCACTAAACAGCCCTAAAAGGCGCTGTCTAAAAATGAGCCAGAAACAAAACTCCATATTTTGCTTCAGTCACAGCAATGGTGCAAATGGGCTAAAATTTGATAAAAATGCATTGATTTCTTCCTCTCCATTGTTTCCACCTGAACAATGAGATGGCGATTCAAAAAAAACAAAAAACCAATTCCTTCTGAAGAAAGAAAAAAAAACACCTCACATCAAAGTTAGGGTAGAATCCAGTATTTGTATTTCAAGTAGAACAGAACCAAGGTTGTCCAACTTACACTAAAGTTAAAAAAGGGATGAGGGGGATCAGTTTCCAACTCTTCAATGCCCCTTAAGTTCTAGAGCAAAATCTGAAAAGAACTGAGGTTGTTAATTCATCTCCTTTTATTACGTGTACTGAAGACATTTATCTACATCAAACATCCAGTCACTGGGTGATTAAAGCTGTTCAAACACAATACTTGGCTTGCTCCCAAACTCCAATAATACTTTCCTTGCTATATATAGCCTTCTCAGAGTTTACATTGCTTTAAAGTGATACAGGGAGAAAAACAACTCTGATTTCACAAACAAAACAATGGGCTCTGAGCTGATGTGTCAGCAGTGAGAGAGGCCCCTGGAATTCGGACACTGCCCGGACACAAGTTGGTGCTCAGAAGTTAAAAGAGCAAATCAAACACTGGGAAGGGGACAGAGAACAACCAGCAGGACACCACTATGCAAGTCCATGTTTTGCATGGATCCTGAATTCTGGGCCCCTTGGCCACCAAAAATAATGTAGAGCAACAATCCAGAAGGTTTAGGGGGAAGCGGCAAGAGGTGTGGAACAAACTCGGAGTTCAAACGACTGAGGAACTTATTGTGGGAGAAAACAAGGAAATGTGGCAGAGATTCCCAGGAAAACCCCAACATGGACAGATCACACAGGGAGACACTGCTGCCTCCTCCATGCCAGAGCTGAGTGACTGGCAGAACCTTGACAAAGAAAAGGTGTTTCTTGAAACAACAGGTAACAGACCTGTAGGAAACTCCAGACAAAAGGTGTAAATGCTGCACCGTTGTAAGGGCTCAAAGGACTGAACAAGTTCCCTGGCAGGGGGCAGGGAAAACAAACAAAAAAAATCCATTAATGGTTACTAAATATACGGAAACCACATCCAGCTCAGGAAATCCCTGAGCTAAGAATAGTCGGGAGCTGGAAGAGGATTACAGAGTCGTGCAACATGTGCATCTCCAGCCCACACGGATCTGCCTGTGACACTCACTGGACAAAGGACACCTTCTCTCTGAGCACCAGGAGTGTTCCCACAGACCACAGTCATTCCTGTGACAACTGTCCTGAAAAATGGGAGCCTCCAGATATCCCACTATGCATTTCAATACAAAACTAAAATGTTGGTCTGTATCTCATGCAGCCATTTAGAAGTTAAGAGGAAACACCACCCTGGAGTTATCAACCTTTGGCACATTTCAAGCTCACAGTCCCCTCTCTGTTAGGGCAGGAGCAGCCAAGGGAGCAGCTTTCCCCAAAACACTCACTTCTGAGCACTCTTCCAGCTTGGCTGACAATTTTCAAAGACTGTTGTAGCAAACAGCTCTTACAAGAACTATAAATCAGTGCTTTGATACAGAGTCACCTTAACAAGATTCACTACTGTATCACTGTCCACAGAACACACAGAGTTGCAGCAAATACCTTTACCAGACCCTTTCTGAATGCCTCACCCTTTCTGTGTCTTCAGCAGTAGGAGTTCCCAGCTGATCAAGTGAGGTGACTTTCCAAACATTCCTCCAGTGCACCAGTTCAACAGGAACAGCAATTTCACAGTAAATACAATTTAAAGTAGTAATTGTTATTACTTATAAGTAACAATCATCCCCCAGTTGTAAACCTATTGAATCATTTTGTATTTACACACTAGCAATGCTATCTGTAGATACAGGAGGAGAAAGCTCAGCTTTAGAGCGGTGAATTAAGACAAATGTATTCCAACTCCCCATTAATTCTCAGGATTCCTGGTGGACTTGTTCATGCAGACTTTGTTTCTCACCTGTCTGTTCCGTTCGTCCATTATTCTCGTGATCTGTATTTTCTTTCTCCCCATTTTGGCCTCCTCTTTCTTTAGCTTTGCAATCCAGAAATACACTAATCCAAGAAATGTCCCTCTTCAGTATTCTAACACATGATACAGTTTTCTTTTACTTGTCTTCAGCTTGAGAAAGGGCTCCTATTTCTTCTTATAAGCACCTAAAAAAAGGCATTGACAAAATTAATTTATAAATCACTAAAGGGGAAGAAGCATCACTAAAAACCTGTAGACCTATAAAACATGTGCATCATAACATTTCAGTGATAAATCAAGTATTTCCATACAAAGTATTAAACTCCATACTTTGCTGAATTAAACAAACTCCAACTGGTTTGCAGCTTTCTACCTACAAACTACAGATTTAAAATGACCAATAATTTCATACACTTTCCAACTGGATGCCTTAAAAATACAGTTGTCAAAGGGGTGGTGCTCATCACTCTAAGCTTTAGGCCTGGAGTTATCTGAGGTTTCAAACATTCACCCACCAAATTTGGGTGACTCCATTCCATATTTTAGGAAACTTTACAGAGAAACACTCTGTGTTTCCTGTTTCTCTGGTAAAATTATCATAAAGATAATGAAACAAAGCCACGAGAACATCAAGTTTCTGTTCCTAAACTAAATTACATCTCATTCTGTGGGACAATATTTGGGAAGCAAGAGTTAGAAGGAAATAGGGAATTTCTTTACTTAAAAGACAACACAGAAAACAGCTTTGCAACAAAACTATTTCATGGCTACCAAGACACCAATGAAGAATTAAGACATGGACACAGTTCCTCTGCCTACATAACCTGTAAGTTACAACCTGTCAGTGCAGTAACTGTTCTATGTTGTTTGCAAAGACAAAGGCACACGAAACTTGAAAAGCCAAGTGTGCCCTTGTACCTGAACCTGCCCCAAACCAGCTGATGGGTAACAAACCTCCAGTGCATTTTCAGTGCCAAAACTGCTCAACCATATTCCAAACATCCTGCTGGAACTGCAGGCTAACAGCAGCTGAGGAAAACTGGAGAACAAGTTAAAATAAATTACCTCTGGAACATGAACTGTATATTAGAACATACAAACTAACACAGGTATGGTTTGTTTATCCTATTGCCACCCAATACTTATTCAAAGGGGTAAAACCAGCCCCAGCTTTAGCTTAACCTCACTAACTTTCCTACCCAAAACATCTTCTGAAATCAAGCCCTGCATATTTTAACCCGGGTGTCACCACCATGTCCTCGAGGCCATGAGTGGAAAGCGGTGCAGCCTCATCACCCTCAGACAGTTAATGAGCAGAGACAGCAAGAGGCGATTAGTCACAGGCTGCACTTCACAATACATCCAATTTACACCCGGGAAACAGCCGAGATGTTCCTGGGAGAAAAAAAAACAGAGGTGGAGGAACATCACAGAATGAAGGGATGTCATTTTCTATTTACCTGACAGCAACAAAGGGCTGCCTCGGAAAAACACTGCAAAGTGCCCAACTCGATTTGGAAATACCGTTTCATGGAATTTAAAATCAAATCAGCAGCAAGAGATGTCCACCGGGCTAAAGGATATGCACCAGACACAGTTTATAGAGGAAAACACATGAAAACACCCATCAGCATTGCATCTCTTCTGTTTTCTACAGCAAACATTTCTTCCAAGACGCTGCTAAGAAGGTATTAACAGCTAAAGACCAGATGAACTGGTGTCTGCACAACCAACAGCACACAGCAAGTATTTCACAGGGTGAGCAATGGCTGGCATATAGATTTATACTGGTTTGGGTATTTTTTTTTTAAAAAACACACTGAAGTATCCACTGCACTCTAAGCTTCAATTCACAAGACATTCAGTTCGAGTCAGCTGCCACACTTGCTTGAAAATAAAATAATTCTCAGCTCATGCTACGATCACACATTAAATTTAGCTCTGCAAAAATCTGGTTGCCTACCCTGAACATACCTAATCAAAGGGTCTCTCTAAACAGGGCCTAAAAGTTGTTTCCTCCTTCGTGCCTGGCTTCATTTTTTAACTCTACCACGTATTACTGAGGCAGTTCTCTGCATACAGAATTACCACATTCCTCCCTCTGCTCTTTCAAAGCCCCCACCATCACAAGGAGTACACAGGAATAGCCACCACACAGGAGACCAGAGATCCATCTGGTCCAGCATTTGATCCCTGGCTGTTGGCAAATATCACTGGGATGGTAAAGGAAGAGCACAGGAATAGAATAAGCATGTATCACTTAAAAGCAGTATTTATAAACCATGTTCTCCACTTATTAAGTGATTTTTGAATCAGGAACTTGTGAAGTCATTCTGCCTTCTGCAACACAAATTCAAAAGCAAGTCTATGCAGTGAATAAAATAAGGAACTCAGGGGAGAACAGGGAGAGAGGAAGATGAATATGATGTGAGATTATGCAATATTAAGGATACAAAAGGAGAGATGCACAGATGTTTGGTATGAGCTGACGGAAGAACAGTAGCAGGGAAACATCACTATCTGCTCTGTGTACCATCACACAAAGGGAAACAGGAAAACTGACAGTCATTTTCACCAACATTCTGTTACAGCTTTGGGGTGTCACTTCAGCTCTTTTAAAATGAATATGTCCTGTTAGGCATAAATGCATCAACCCATTACCCATTTCTAACAGTCCACTGCTCCCTCTCATGTCAGACCTGCTACTTTCTTCAATGCTCTCCTCCCTCAGAAATTCCCCATCCCCATCCCCATGTGTGTCCATCGGGCCCAGGCTCTCCCCTCAGAAATTCCCCATCCACATGTGTGTCCATTGGGGCCCAGGTTCTCCCCTCAGAAATTCCCCATCCACATGTGTGTCCATCGGGCCCAGGCTCTCCCCCCTCAGAAATTCCCCATCCCCATCCACATGTGTGTCCATCGGGCCCAGGCTCTCCCCTGTCCCAGAGGCTGCTGTGGACACACAGCCCTGGCTCAGGAACACCTTTGCCAAGGCAGCCCAGCCCCTGGAGCAGCCCCACTGTCCTTCTCAGGTCACACACAAAGTGATTTTCAAAGCCAAGAACTCACGCACAAGTTTGGCTGAGCTTAAGGGAGAAAGGACCTCGACACAACTACAAAATCCAAGGGAACTGAGCAGTAAAAAGGCACTTTCCTGAATGCTCAGAACACTCAAATGGGCAGTTACCCCAGTGGCAAAGCACGTTCCACTGGAGCAATGACCTTTCCTATTTTCCATCCTGACTGGCAACAAAAGTGTCAGGGAAGATGCAAGACTGTGTCCACCACATGGTTACACCAAAACTGTAACCAGTAACGTTTTCATTTTGCTACATCAGAGTTGCATTACAAACACATAGCAGATAGACTCTTAATTCATAAAGTCATTTCATACAGATTACCAACAACCTCTTGCCCAAATAAAGAAAAATTTGCAACATTTAGGAAGATCAACACACAATTATTTCTGAAAGTAAACGTGGAACTAACCCGAAGTAACCTTGATGAAGGTAAAGTTCTACTTCCTTAAGTGACAGAATCCAATTACAGCTCCCAGACCTGCTTTGCTTTACTGGCACAGGCACACAGAAGCAAAAATTACTTTATTTTAACGAAGGATTTCAGGCATCTGTTAAACAAAACACTAAGAGTAAGCACAGAAAAGGACAAAACCCCACCGTGCTTCATGATGAGCCTCAAACAGAAAATAATGTCAACTTGCAATAATAGCAAAAAAAAAAAAGTATTTGTAGCTGCCCAAGTAAAAGCCTCTGTTATTGTTTAAAAGTAAACTACTCCAAATTTTCTGGATTTATTCCCTTCCCCAACACATGTGAAAACACCACACTAATTATTGACAGACAACAAAACCACATGCAGAAATGCACCCTCCCAACTGCACATTTTCAGAAATTATGAGTTCACTGTCAGGTTTGCTTATGGTTCTATAAACGGTGAGAGATGTAATTTTAAAGCAAGGAAACTGCATTTGACCTATTTATAAAGATTCTTTCAAGGGTTCAGTGGAAACAGATTATATCTGTGCAAAACTGCACAAGGTCTGGAAGCCTCCTGGCAGAACAGGTTAGGAAAAACTGTGTCAGAATTACACTCCTTCCACTTCTTTTCCTTTTATTTCCCCCTGACTCTGCTTTCTTGAACCTTCCATCCCACCGTGGTGGTTACAGGTTCCGTGTGACAGTCCCTGACTCCTCATGGCTGGTTTGCTGCAATGCACACAGAGAAACGCTGTCCTGACGTCAGAGGAGCTGCATGAACCCAGCTCTGCAGGGGCATCTCACACTGCAAGGCCCTGGGTATGGCAATTTTTATTATATCACAATTAATGAGTCTTTATTTCTAGTGTTAAAGGAGCCTGTGCAGACCCATGTGTAGGTGTGGCCCCTAAGCATGACCCAAACCCAGCTGAGCTGGGCACTCATGGCTTGTTCTGACACTCAGTATTCCTGTTCAGTGCAACACGTGGGGGAGGCCCATCCCATCCCATCCCATCCGCCCGCGCTGACTGTTGGCCACTGACAGAGGATCTCATTTTTCCCACAAGACCTACAAACATTTCACTCTCCTGCCCCACAGCCCTAAGTTGAAATAGGTAATAAAAAAACTGGGGTTAAATGATGTCCTCACCAAAACAATTGGTTTAACGGTATGGAGCGAGGTCAAACATGATTCTCAGACTCCATTTCACCATCCAGAAGTGAGAGAGAAGCACATTTTCTTTTTCAGAAGCTCAAACAGAATGCAAACCCACACAAACCGGACAACTCCAGGCACCTTTTTTCCCAAATCCCAAACTATAATGCAGAATAAATACATTCCCTCAGATTTGACTCTGCACTGACACACGTTGGGAGCCATGGGATGTTATTCCTGTGCTCCAGACCTCACTGCTGCCCTTGGAGCTAACCTGAAAATAAGGATTCCCAGCAAAGGGGCTCTATGGACCTTTATGTTTGCACTTAGCAGAGACCACACTCAGATCACCCTTGCTGGGGTTTTTGCAGAAGTGTGCAAAAAACCCCAGAAATAAAAATGTTTCCTCCAGTCCCATTTCTACAGCCCTGTCACCACTCATGGCTCCAAGCAATGTCAAATGTAACTGTAAAACAATCACACAGCCACCCTTTCAAAACAAGGGGACATGCTGTCATTTATCTCTCCCTTCTTGCTGCACCACAATCTGAGGAAATAAATCTTTTTTCCATCCTCAGTTTAGAAGCCATTCTTCTCCATCCAAGCAGAGCCTCAGAAAATGAGAGTGGCCTCACGGCTCCAAGGTCCTCATCACCGAGTGATACACAGGCATTGTTATAAAACAATAATACAACCCTTAGCCAAAATAACTTTTTTTTTAAAAAGTGGAACAACGTAAAAAACAGGAAGCCATAAACAATTCTTTATTGATATTCTGGTTTTATGCCCCATGAAACACTCGCTTCTTTCAGCTGGAAGAACAACACATATCTTTGGTACAGACAATTTAAATAAACCATACTTGTAAGATTGGTGGAGTTTTGCAGCCAAACATGGTCCTCAGCTTCCACATTAACATCAAATCTATTTTTGAGCCTCCAGTTCCTAAGCTACACAGCTTTTCAAATTACGTTTTGAAAGCACAGAAGAAAAGATCACAAGGTATTTTTGAGAAATATTGTCTTACTGAAGAACTGCACCTTCCAAGTGCTCTTTAAATCTGCTGTTGCTCTGAAGTCCTGCCTGCCATTCCCTTCCCTGCAGCAAGTCCTGCCCAAGGTGAAGTGAAATGTCTGTATTTTCCTGCAGACAGAACTAAGAAATCTGAGCTGTATGAGAGAATGAATTAAGATTCAAGTGCCTGCTCTAAAAACAAGTTTTATTACTCCTAGAATGCAGTTTTTAAAGGTAGATTTTCCTGAGCTGACACACCAGTTTTCAAGCACTATCAGCATCACCCATGACAGCACATGCACTCCTGGGTAACACGGCAAAGTGGCCTCGCCCAGGAACAGGGACAGCCAGGAATCCTGATGGAATCCAGGAATCCTGCTCTGCTTCGTTATTCTAAATTAAATGGGTTAGGATTTCTATAATACTCAAACTATACACTCTGTCTTGGACTCCTGCTTAAGTCCAAAAAATATGAACCATCCTATTCTGAGCATTTATAATTTATATTCTCTAGAACCAAAACAGCCATTATTAACCTATCTGTAAAATCATACATCTTTACTACATATTTTTCAAGTGGCATTAAATTCTATTTTAGTATTCTCATCCATAAATTTTCTAAACTAATTTATCCTTGCATTCTCAAGAACATATTAGAAAGTAAGATCTGGGAACTGCTGAGCTAACAGTGGAGAAAGGGAACTAAACTTTCAATACTGGATTAAAATCCAATTTTAGATACAAGCAGAATGCAAAATATTAAGTAATCACAAGAATTCTGTTGCCAGACTTCTACAAACAGATTAAGAAAACAACTGCATGACTGGAGAGCTGTCTGGAAAACAAGCTCCAGAGAGTTTCTCAAGCAACTTGTTCCCAATTTATCATGTAATTTGTTGAAAGAAGTGACTTTTCCATGGTATACAAAAATAGCCACAAACAAAGATGATTCGGGACACTGTTAACAAAACAAAACCCAGCATTTAAAAGCTGGGGCCAAAAAGACTAATTTTCTAGTGAATGAACCACAGCCTTTACAACTCTCCCAGTCTCATCACAGTTTTAAATCCTTTTACCACATAAATCCTTTTTTTTCCCATTTACAGCTCCTGGAAAATTAATGAACTAGATACAGAAATCTAAACTTCAGTTTAGATATTATTGCTCCATAACGGAATAGAAGAGCATTTGCAGGTATTTAATTAGTTTAAAACTCATTACACCTTCCATAACTCACCACGAGGAGCTCAAAGTGCAACTGAGGGTGTTTAAACCTGGGTTTTAAACCCAGAGACACCCGCGCATTACAAGCCACAGGAGGAAGGTTTCTTTCCTAAAGTAAAATACACATATAAAACACATTAAAAGTTTTCCAAGATCAAAACCATTGGCCACATCCGTAATGGCAGTGGGACTTCACTACCAAGTGGCCAAAAAACTGGCCCAGAGCCCCGTGTTGTGTTATTGCAACTCCTTCTGCCCAAACACAGGGAGCCGCCAGATGTGCCCTCCAAAACGCTGATAAGAACAGTCTACAGAGATGGCTTTAAATTATACATCACCTCACCCACAACAAAAAGCTACTCCAGAGGAGCTCTCCTTTGTTACAGGAGACAAAACCCTGCGAAATTCGTGTTTTATATTAATGTTGGGCTCACCAAAGCCTCGCTGCTGGTCGCGACAGGGACATCCATTTCCTTCCTTTAAAGCCGGTCTAAAGCACCGGGAAGGGCTGGGCAGGCACCTCCCCACGCTCTGCTGATTAACTGAGCAACAAGCGCCTCACAGGGGCATCAATTAAAGGCTGTTTTCATGTTTTTCTTCATCTTACAATACGAGAACAAAATACATTTACGGGGCTGTTCAGTTTCCTATTAATGTGTTTACCAACCAGAATGGAACTTTCTTCTGGTTTTGCAACATCTTAACACTTCATTAATCTTCAGGCTCCCTGATGCATCTTCAGATAACACCTCAAACATGTCACATACCGCTAAGTCATGGCTTGAAGAAAAAATATCATTGGGAAATCTATTTCCAGAAGTGTTCGTATTTCCTGAGCTACCCCGGTGACACTCCAGCTTTAATTACTGCTACCTTGGCTCGGTCCCTCTCCCATCTCCACGGAAGTTTATCACCAGATCAGAGAATCCAGATCATCTCATCTCGCATAGCAACAGCTCCTGGCAGAGGAGCAGCTCGTTATCTCGCAACGCGCCTGCCCCCCCTGTCGCAGCGCTGTTTATCGCGATGGAAATCGGAGCACAGGGAGCACTCGCTGTGCCCAGCCCGACTCACTGGAGATGCTTTCACAGCTCAATTCTCTCCTGAAGGCCCGAATTCAGCTGCTCGGATTTATCTGAAATTCTACATAAATGTTTCACGTGGGGGCTTTTGTATATGTGGTGACTCATCGTTTTCAGCATTTTAGAGATAATTTAAAGGTTTGCTCTGATTGTTTTTGGCATGGTCACGCCAGGCTGAATTCAGTGGGAGCAGCACTTTGAACATCAGCAACGAGATGTCAAAGTGAACTGAATTCAGGTTCCTGCCATTTCTGCACAAACACCCTTAGCCAGGAGGAGCACTGTCCTTTCTGTCTCTGAGAACATAATTTGATTATCTTTTCTGAGGAGTACTGAAGTTTTTCTTGCGTGTGTTTTCGGGGGGATAATTATTTTACAATCATGTAGAACCTCAACAAATAAACTAAACGTAAAGAACTGAACATTCATCAACCAAAACTAGACACAAATATCCCTCTGTATAAGCTCAGATTTACCACAACCCCACCTCACAGTTCCATTATCTTGCAAAAACAAAACCCCAAAACCTGAAAGCAACATCAGGAAAACACAAACACAGCATACAACTTTTACACACAGTTCAAAATTAAACAAGGTGCCAACTGAGATAAATCAAACATCATCCTGACAGAAGACTTAGGTTTATAAAAATTAAGACAGGCAGAAAAAATAATCAGAACACAGCACATACTGCAGGGCAACGTTATGAGATTTATTACTCTTATCCTTCAACTACTCTCTTCAAAATTGCATTCAAATTTTGCAGGCTGCACTTCAGTTTCCTTGTAGCAAATGCCAAACAAGCAGCTCTCCAGTCAAGGTAAACCAGTGTCTGTTCTCAGGATATTAAATCTGACAGGAACAGTTTCCCAAGGCCAGAGTAGAAACCACAGCAGATTTCTCCTAAGAAAGATGTATAGAAAATGCATTTGCCTCTCTTTTTTAGTTTCTCCTAATGGGGAAAAAAAAACAACACCAAAACTCCACAGAACATAAATTATGAGGGACTCTTATTTAACACAGAGTTTACCAAAAGTAGAAAACTGTATGAGCTTGGTAGTTTAGCAAGTGATTTTTTTTGATTTGCAAAGAGAGTTCTGAAACTCCGTGAAGTTCTGAAGTTCACTCAGTAGTGACTAAACTTGTAGTCATCATTCCGTACTTTTACACAGAGGAAAACTGAGCACTGCCTACAAAGTACAAATGGCTGAGGTAACACAACCAACAGCCCCAGGACAGCAACTCCAACCCATGTTCCTGAGCAAACATTCCAGCACTGGAGAACGTTCACAGCTGACTCCAGGAATGCAAAGGGACCCCAAAGGCAGCCACAGGTTCTCTGGTTCTGCCCATACCTCGTCCTCAAGTCAGGCTTCAAACCCAACAATGCCAGATTTTATTCAAGTTCTCAGCAAGGGACAAATGTGAGGAGATGAGAGAATGGAAAATAGAAGGATTATAAACAAGATTCCTCCTTGTGCCCTCGCAGGAAGGGGTTTGGCTGCCAAGTTTGGCTCGGGCAGTGGGTTTGTGACGCAGGACATCGTGTGCTCCTGCTCTGTGCTTGGGAAACCCTGCCCAAGGTTTAGCTCCCCCTCCTATCTGCTGCTTCCCCATCCTGCAGATCAGCTTTCCCTCGTGCTCTGCACAGGCCACAGGCTCCAACATTCTTGCCCAACTCCCATTTGTGGTTTTTTGTTTGGGTTTTTTTTACCTGCTATGACAGGTTGTCTCCACACCATTTCTCTTTCTTACCAGGTACACACTCCCATATTCCAGAGAATTCCACTTAATACAGGCATCCCTTTCTAAAGGGAGCAGGACAGGAAAACCAAGAAAAACAAAAGAGATAACACACATCAAAGAATCTATAAGAAGCTTTAAATCACAATTATCCAGAAAGCTTTCTTGATAATTTATTCGATGTGTGATTAAATGACAGCACGCAGTCATATTGTTGAAGTGCAACAATTATAAACCAGACAGACACGACAACAGAACGCTGCTTGGAGCAGCCTGCACGGCTCAGAAAGACACTCAGCAAACCAGAACGACGCCTACGTGTTGCTAACCGAGATTAGTGGCAAGTTTCTTTCTCTGTGGCTGCCACAGCCTTTGTTCAGAACTCAATCTCTGCTTTTAAAATTCAGATACACCACCAGTTCCAACTTCTAAACAAAAACTTTTTTAAAACTGTATTGTATTTAGATATGAAACCAAATTTTAATTGATCCCTCCCTTCCCTGAATCCTTTTAAGCAAACAGTATTACTGTATTTCAGTAAAGTGAACCCCCATTACTGCTGGTGGGGGAGCTCAGCAGATCAGAGACAGTTTCTAAATAACCCAAAGCTTTCAGAACCCACGGCAGACAATAAAGTGACGTCCAAGTGAGGGTAATCCACTCAGCTACACCTCAGCTGTGATACACTGGAAAATTGGATGTGTCACACCCAGGCAGAACTCGGGCACCGTCAGTGGATGGAGAAGAAGGTGCTGGGCACCCCTGGCCAAGGACTGTGAGACTCCCCCGAGCTCTCCAGGGCCAGCAGCCACTTTCAAAAGCAACCCAGAAGGAAACTCCTTACGATCCAAACATTTTATCCATCCAAGTGCATCACAACTCCCCTCTCAATGGTGTTACTGCCCTCTGCTTGGACATATATATTTTTCAAATAAATCACAAGCTGTCTGTCCAAATCGAGTACAGGGCAGGCCATCAACACCATTAAAATACATTTAATACATTAAAATACATACCCCAACACCTAAAACTTGGGGTGGTAAACTCAGTTTCCACTAAGAGAAGAAGTAAGATTATTATTCAGAATATTTTCTGCCTCTGCACATAAATCTCCTTCTTTTTTGGCAGGTGATGTCTGGCAGTCTGGGCATTCATTCACATGTCATTAACATTAACCCAGCCAGCCTGGATTCTCTTGCAAAAACGTCACCCACACTGCACTGATGAGGGCAAACTGACTCTTCAGGTAAGAACCACTCTCTGGACACAAACTGTTCTCTAAAAAGAAACCTAATTCTAAAAGTTAACTTTTGAAACTCTGTTTCCTTAGCAATGGCAAGAAATGAGCATAAGAGTCAGTTAATAGGGCTTAGTTGGTAAGTGGAAATCAGGGGGCTACAGTAACTCCATCACTTGCCATAGCAAGACCAAGCAAATGATAACATCTAATTATTGCACCTTTCCTGCAGATTGCTGCAAATAGAAAAATCAAGTTGTTTGGCTCTAAGTACCACCACTGCTCACAGTGATTCCATGCTATGTGATTCAAGTGGTGGATTGCAAGATGTATTAAAATATCTGATTTTACAGCTTCTGGAGTGAAAGACTCAATGACTATAAATAGAAGAGAGCATGCTCATCCATTTGTTCCCATCATTGTATTAAAAACAAATCCTCAGAACTTCAAAAATATCTCAATTTCTCTTCCTGTCAACAAACTCTGACAAACATGTTACACAAAGACAGACACTAAAAAGGTCTGAGTGAGAAGATGCAGCTGACAGAAGTTTAAGTGAAGGCCCAAAGAAACTTTAATCAAGGTCCCAAGCAAGAACTAGTCAGTGTACAAAGCCCTTCTGATATTCTACTACACAAATAAAGTACCACATCACTGAGGAGCCCAACAAGGACAGGGAATATTGAGAAAAGCAAGATATTGCAGAAGTTGGGGCTTAATGTACTTGAAAGGTAGCTGGCCTATTTTCAATTACATTAGGTAGCCAGGAACCTGAAGCAGAAGCCCAAACAGGCTCAGATTATTGCAGACATCCCCTACTGAAAATCTAACATTTAAACAAGTTTATTCATTTACCTTTGACAGGAAACATTTAGATGCAAATTCGAGCTGTCTGAAACTACAAGGGAGACATCTTTGTCTTCTCTCCTTAGCTGCCCAAGTACTACCTGAAGCCACGACTGCCTAGACCTGACAATAACCAGGATCCATCAGGAATCAGACACTATAAATACAGCTGCCCATCCAGACCTGCAATTATGCATTAAAAATAAAAAGAAAAACAAAGGAAAAATAATTATCCTCACTATCAAAGAAACTGCCAGAAACACCAAGCAGCAGCCTCTTCAGGAGGGAAGGCTGCACGATCTCTTGAACTGTTAGACAGAGTGGACATCTCAGTATTTAATTACAATTACTGCATCAGTGATTGAAACCTGCCCAGAGAATGGCACGGCACAGTATGGCATGGCACAGTATGGCACGGCACAGTATGGCACGGCACTACCACCAAAAACCCGGCACGGCGCCTGCTCCACACACACTGCTGGATCCCTTCCATCCCTGCTGTCACCTGCCCTGTGTCTGACAGACACCCAGCCCCAGAACACAGCGGGGCTGTGAAGGAACACACAGCACCAGTCGTGACTGACTCCTGGGAGGTGCATCTTGGAGGGAGCAGCTGCATCCCCCCAGCAGGCCTGGATTCTGCCTGCAGCCCTGGCAGCTGAAAGGAGTCTGAACTTACACTCTGCACATCACCTTGAGCTTGAAGGTGAGTGGTTAAAGCTACTGTTAAACTCCCTCATGGGAAGTGATAGACTTACTTAGACACAGAAATTATTTTCTTTATCTAACAGTATCACTAAAGAACATGGGAAAGAATCTGCAATCTTTTCCATTCCTTTCTGGGAAGCATTTTGTCTTCCTGAAAAAACCCTATGTACTTATTTCTGTAAAAAAACGACTACATATATTAGACATTAAATATATTCATGGAAGTGGATTCTGTGTACTAGATACTAACTTGACTATTTTACATTATTTCATTTTGCTCAGTCTGGGTAAATAACCTGTGAACATGATCATAGGGAATTATATAAAGAAGAAGTGAACCACTGGCACACAGTTCACGAACAGCTCTCAAGCAAAGCAGGGAATCATTCTTGCACCTGCAAGGAATCTTCACTCTTCTTAGAACACCACATTGTTGGGTGCTCTGGGCCTTCAGGACGTGAAAGCCTTTCCCATGCTCACTGGAGGCCTTGCAGCAGCTGAAGCAATAAATATTGACAGCAAGCTGGCAAACAGCAGATCCCAGGGCTGCAGCTCCAATTTCCCCTCATCAGCAAAGGCAGAGCCTGGGAGGGGCAGCAGGACTAGGCCTGTTCCTCCCCAGCACTGCAGCTTTTGTCTGCACTGAGAGAGTGTTTGCCCCTCAAATTCTGGTGTACCTGGAACACACCTGCTTTGCCAGCCACGCTGAAAATCTGAATTATCTATTACACTGCATTGCAACACAGACAGACAGTAACACAGCTCTAACTCTGGCTGCAAACCACTCCGCAAGCAGCTTTCAGCATCCAGCTCCAGCCTGTCAGGCTCTTACATGATGCTTTGCAAGTCTTGCACATGAGGCCACACATTGCTCAATAAAAACTAAACAGTCAGAGCAAACACTCCAACAGCTGCATGCCAAAACACGAGATCCTCCTGGCAGCACTGGATTTTAATTAAGAAACTGTATTGATGACTGAGTTCTACTTCTCTCAGTTCTCATCTCCTCTACTTTGAGGCAGGATTACAGAAGCTGTAAGGAAATGCATTCAGACTTGCTTAAAGAAAATTGAAAACAGAACACTAAGACTACAGAATTCTGTCTTCCCACTGGGAGAAAGGGAACTTTCCAGCAATCCACTCTGCATCCAGACAAACTGCAGATTGCTAGTTGCTTTTTTAGCAGACTTCATCCTGCTGCCAAGCTAACAGATTTTTAAATTGAGATTTGAAACAAAGACTTCTCAGTACAACCCAGAATACTGAGCACTGAGTTGGACCTGGCTGTCAAACTTCACCCTATGATTTCCTCTGGAGCTCACACGTTTGACCCCTGCAGAGACACACCTCCGATTATGGGCTATGTTTGGATTTGTAAGGATTCCCCAACATCCAGTGCCCTGGTTTTCTCGGGGCTCAGCCTCACCCTGCACGCTGTGAACACCTGCCTGCTTTCAAGGGGAGATACGGATCAAAACAAGCTCACCCCGTGCTTGGAGCAGACACCGCTCTTAACGTGTTACATCAGCCCCGCACTTGTGGAGATTCTTCCTTCGAGCTTCTGCTGGATTTCCTTCCTCTTTGTCTGCCACTGAATGGGGCTCGCTTTGATGGTAATCTCCGATTAACAACCCCAGCGATCCTTCGCTGCCCTTCGAATGAATCGCTTACTTAGAACAACACAAATCCTTTCCTATTGCACATCAGAAACAGCACCACGTAAAACCTTAAGGCCACCATGACTGCAGAGCTCACTAAGAGTGAGCATTTGCATGAGCCAGGCCCATTGCACGGGATTAACAACATTTACAGCAGCGCTGAGCTTTGGTTTAAATAGAGGAAACTAAGATTTCTGCTCTCACATCCTAATGCTGCCAAATCAGTCCATCTGCCAGGCCATGCAAAGGAAGAATTTTGTCCATCCAGTGAATCCTCTGATTTAAAATCTCGCTGCAGTCAAATAGGTGCCCTTGCCCAGTTCTTTCAGTAAGTGTAACTGAAGCCAAAATATTCCTGAACAGGGTGGCAATATTCCCTAAAATCTTCCCATACAGAGGTGTGATGCTCTCAAGTCTCACTGTTTGCTCTTTTTTGAAGGAGTCCAATTCCTTCAGTGAAGATGCTCATCCCACAGAGCTGGAAGAAAGGCACTAAAGGGAAGAGCAGACCCCCAGAAGCAGAGGAAAAAGTGACACGAGAGCAGCAGCAAAGTTAACAGTAAGTTTATCTGTAGGGAGTTCTATCTGTGACATTTTATCCAATTTGATGCCACACAGCGCAGAACAAAGACACAGACCTGGCTTTTTATATTTAGTAGATTAAAACAGACATTAAAAAGAAACTGGTTCTCGTTCACTTTTGAGGATTTCACCTTAAGGGAAGGTCTTTCAAGGATGCACATGGGTATTCTTTGGCCTCCTGAAAGGGAAATGAATTAAGCACAAGACTCAATTCTTGCAACAAAAATTTACTCAGAAGAGTTGTGAGGAAGAGAAAGGTAAATTATGAAACTGGAATTACTAAATATTTGTGTCAATAGCACTGAAAAACCCACTACAAACAGGCTGCAGCTTTTACTGGAGGTCAGAGTTTGCCCTGGCAGTTCTGCAGTGCCTCAGATCCAGGCTGCTATGGAAAATAAAATGGGAACTCTAAATGGACCTTGTTGTTTTCCTGTGTTACTAATTCAGGAGCTTGGCCAAGAGGATTGTTGGTATTTTGAAACACTTGAAGAGACCAACCACAGCTTCCAACACAACCACACTCTGCAGGTCTCACAAATGGTACACTCCAAGGCACAGAGCTCTGAGCACACAATACTGTTACACTTTATGGAATAAATTTCAGTTCTCTTATGTTTAAGGCATTTTAATGCTGCCTTACTACGTGTATCCTTAAAGTACTCCAAAGAAAATTCACTGGGCGTTCTTGTAATTTTTCCACAAATGAAGCATCTCCCAAAACTACAGAATTCGATGGGAAGAATCTCCAGTATTTGAAGGAGTTTATGGGTCCGTAATGACACTGCATCCAGAAAATACCACCAAAAACCAAAGTCCAACAACCCACTATCCAGGAGAAGGTGCCTACAGAGGCTTCTCAACAGGGAGAGGTGGGAAAAGCTCCCAGCTGGAAGATGCACAAGCTGAAACAGCAGCTGGGGGAAGGTGGAACCCTCCGTTGCTCTCACTTGGCCAAGCCTCACTGAACAACCTGTGCCCACCCAGCCTGGAAAGGAAGGGAAGGGAACCCCCAAAGCCCCCAGAGCCCCCTGCAACTCCCAAAGCCCCGAGAGCCCCCCGCAACTNGAACCTTCCAGCCTAAGGAATGCAACCATGCAGGTCTGAGGCTGAGGAAATCCCTCAGCATGGGGGTGTCATGTCCCATACTGAGTATTAAAGCTGCACTCTGGTGCTCAGGTCCAGCCCAGGACACTTTCACCTGTCTGGGCCCACATGACCTCCCTGTGACCCACAGAAAGGGATCCTGCTGCTAACAGAGGAGGAACAGGTCATCTCACTCCTGCTCAGCACAAGACACCAAAAAAATCTTACAATGTAAACCAACATCAACACTTTCTCCAGCAGAGAAAACCCTAAACTTTATTAGGAGTTTGCATAAGTGAGATTATATTCCATTAAAGAGATTATCCACCTTTTAACACTGCCTTGAGAGAGGGCTTATGTGTGGCACTCTTCCCTGCTTATCATCTCCCAAATGGTGTCCCATTAAATCTGCAGAAGGCACATAACTGACACTTCAGCTTTTAAGCACAGATGATACCAAGAAATTCTGACACTGTAACAGCACTGCCAAAAACTCACATTTGTGGCTTTTCTTAAAGATTAAGTACCTGAGGATCAGATTGCTATTTTCAGATTTCATTTAGAATTTAATCTTTAATCATCGTGGCAGCAGAAAACTGAACCATTTAACAAAAAAAACCCCAACACCACAACACACAAAAAACCCAAGACTAAACAAATTATGGTGGATTTTAAAAATCCCACTAATTTTGAATTCTGTCTCTCTCACACTGATATGCAAAGACAATTCTGCAACACTCCAATTCTGAGTTGTTTCCATCTCGGTTACAAACTGAGTCTCTTCAAACAGTTTGATAACATTTTATTTAACTAACAGAACTCTGAAAATGTTCAGAGCTATGTTAATTTGGAGGGTTTCACTGGTTTATTCACTGGTACAAGATCTCATGGTTACTAGACACATGCATGCTAAATATATTCCAGGCTGCCATGGCAGCAGGTCAGTTCTGCACAAGCTGCTTGTATTAAATTTCTCCTATAAGTGACACGGGAGTTTTAGCTCTGCCACAGCAGATACAGGAAGAGGCTGCACATTCCAAACTACCATCTGAAGGGAAAAACTCTGCCAACACAGCCCTAAGTGTGCCTGTGCTACTTTAACCCATTTACTATTTTAACACACATGCAAGCCTTGCATTTATGTTCTCTATATTATGAATTTTTAAGATTCAAAACTCCAAAGTTAATGGCTTTGTCGTAGTCTCTCGCCATGAAAATTTAAGGAAAAGGTCACACAATTACAGACTATAATTGGTGACATGCAAGACTGATGAAATTCCAGGCAGTGTTATTAACTGGGTAGGGTATTCAAGTACATTGGAAATCTTTTACTGGTTTATTAAACTGCCTGGTACATGGTAACTACTAGAACACAGTTTTAAAAAGCATCATTGCATATTGTTCTAACAATCTCATAGCAGATGTTCCCCATAAAAGACAGTGACATATTAAAAAAACCCACACATTGTCTCTACATATATTGACATATCTAGAAATACACACATTGGCATATAAAAAGTGCAAACAAATGTGAGTTGCCAAAATTAATGGAGCACACACTAAAAATATTTTATCCCCCTCTGTCACGATGCTTTCCTATGTCACACCACAGGAGAGGACACACTGCAGAGAACTCCAGCCTAGTGGGGGAAGGAAGGCAAATTCTTCCCAAAGCTGCCTCTACACTGACACAGGGGGACCCTTCAGGCCACACCTGATGGCTTCAGATTGGAGCCTGGAGAGTGCCAAGATAAAAGAGGAATGGACTCAAACCCAGAGGTCAAGAGAGATGAGAAAATTATCTGTATTCTGCTGGAAGAACACACATTAATCCTTTTCTTTTCCTAAGCACAGAGGAAAGCCTCCCTCAAACACTAAGTAGGGGTGCAATCACGATCTGGCTGGAGACAGAGGAAATCACACAGACCTTGGGTAAATATTTAGGCAGTGAGCCCACATAAAAATCTCAGACTGTTGCTCTCTAGTGCAACCATATCCACAGGGACCAGATTAAAGCTCTCATTACCTACTTAAACTGCAACTGCATGTTTGCTGCATCCCATGAGCTCATCCTGACACTGTTCATCTTAAACAGAAACTTCATGGGATGGTTCATAAACCCCTGGTCCTCCCTTTCCACTGGCTGGGATGGCTGAAAACAAGAGAAAAGCACCAACAGGTAACCAAGTTATCCAGCACAGAGATGCTACGGGCACCTCAAGAGCACAGAGAATGACAAAGGCGCAGATACACTTGGATTTTGAGGAGATGATTCTTTCAACTAGATCATTATTCAGAATCATTCCTTAGTTAGTCTGCAGAGCACAGCAGCATTTATCACTGACAGAAAGATACAGAATACCACATTTTTACAGAAGAAAATTATTATAACACTCATGATTTCAGTCACTCAAAGGTTAAGCACAGACTGAAGAAAGTCCAGATATATTGACCAGGTTTCATTTGGACATGAGAATTTCTGCATTAAGGCATCGTGTTGGAGACACAAAATCTCTGATGTAGGAGAGTCTCATTTTTGTTACCAAACCAGGAGACACTTCCCTCAGCTCCACACAGAACATGCATTCACACAGTGTCACACACCAGCACGTGATGGAGGTGCTTTATCCGGTCAAAGAGCGTCACATGGACCAAGTGCTCACACACAGAGCTCTGCCTGAAGCTTTAACGCCGAATCTGGGCCATCTCTGCACGCTCAGTTTCTGTGCAGCTGTTCCCAGAGCTCCCACTCCCGGCCCAGGGGAGCACAGAGCCTGTCACTGCCAGGAGCAAAGAAAAATCCCTCCTCAGGAGCCAATTCCTCACCTCTGCAGAGCTGCCACAGACCTGAGCCTGCCGAATTATCATGTTCCAGCCTCGGCATTTGACTTGCTACTGCTCAAATATTTAAGCCATCACTTTCTTATCTGAGTCAGACCTTTCTTTTCATTACATTTGAAATTTCCTTCCATACTGAGGACTGCAGAGTTACAAACTGTCCGGACCTGCTCTGAGCAAAGGCCCAGCATTGACAACACAAAACAAGTCCCAGCACATCGGAAGCACTCACAGTTCACACACACACACCAGACTCCTCCTGCAAAGAGGATAAACACAGAACTGAAGGCAAGAGCTACACTGACAAAAAAAACCATAGAAAAGCAATGAAATAACTGAACCAGTAAACTTCAATAAGAAGACAAAACTAGAGAGTGGAATACACAAATAAACCTTGTCTACAGAAAACATGATTTCATCTTTCTAAAGAACAAGTTTCTGACTGCACTGTTAAAAAATGCAGTTTCCAAATTTTACCAATACAGTAAAAACTAAGCAAATTGTGTTTCTACTGTAAGCAAATAATATTAAGGGGCTACAGAGAAAAGTTACACTCTTACAGATCACATGAACGAGTTCTGAGTAAGAACAATAAATGCCTCAATATTATACAATGCATAAAAACATCCCACTGATACTGGTGACAGACTTGGAATTGAATTATCTACAACTGGGATGTGCTACAGGTTACTCTTATTTCAGAAGCAAACAAAACCCAGCAACAACAGAAATCAAAACCCACCCACCATGGTTAGCAGTGAAAGCAGAGCTTGCCTAATGTCAAACTATGCAGATGCTCTGACTTGTCGATCAGTATGTGCTTTGTTTCTCCAAAAGTGTTGGTACCTCATCAGTCATTTTTGCAGCATCTGCTTTTCAAGATTCCAGATGAAAAATAAAAAAAACCCACCAAAAATATATTCATGTAACATACCCAGCTGACTGATCTGGAACTTTATTCATGAGAGCATTAGAAGACAAAGCAAAAATTGAAGGAAAGCTATTAAGGAAAAAAGAGATACTTGCTGAGAGTAGAATTCATAAGACTTTCTCAGGAGAAAACCCACTAGCACTTGAATAGATAAATCTGACAAAGCTCACCATCTACCCACTAGGAAATGAAATGAATGAAAGCTCAGAAAACAGCAGAGAGAGACAGAACTGGGTGTGGCAGAAGTAGTTCTTGTTTACTTGCAACTATGACAAAAAGAAAAAAAAGAATAAACAGCTGAAGTGTGACATATCCTCTCTCCCAGCTCCTCACACCAAGACTGTTCCAGCACTTCAGTGCAGCCCAGCCACATGTCAGGCCAACCCTCCTCTACAAGCACTGCTCTGCCCTGCCACACTGACAGGGACTGTTAAACTGCACCCAGGCACAGAGAGGAAGATCAAGGCATTGACACCTGGGGCAGTAAGGAATCCACCAAGTCAAAGGCAAGGCACCAATGTTACACTTCCTCAACAGCACAACACTCCAAACAAGGCAAGGCCTGCCAACAAAAATACCATTTGCTGCTATAGCAGTGGATTAGCAGACACGCTTGAGGCACAGAAGTTCTCCAGGTCACAAATCACACTTATAACTTAACCCCCAGGTGTCAACTGCAGAACTGAAAACAAATGCAAAACCACCCCTGCAATAGAAAATTATTTATAATCTTTTATCTTCCGTATTTATAACTAGCAAGAGCTGATGGAACACATCCTTAGTTACAGATGAGGCTTCACAGAGTCAGCCACCCATCTGGTCAGGTCAAATTACAACAGGTAGAAACCACCACCATCACCATCCACAAGATCCACGTGCAGGGCAGTCCTGAGGCCTCTGCCACATGTACAGACCAAAATGAAATAAAATTCTCACCCTCCCAGCTTTCCTGATTTGTTGAAGGCCATACAAGCCAAAACCTTCTCCTCAGAATCAGAGGCATCAATCTGGAGCACAAACAAATTTCAGAACAGCAAGTTTTACTGAAAGCCACAAACTTCATTGTAGTCTAATCACCTAAATTAAATACATAAACAATATCTCATTTCTTTTAAGGATAACTGATTTAAATGTGCCACATAAGTCTACCTTGGAGGCACTGCATGCAGCAACATTTACTAAATCAAAAACTGTTCTCACAGTACACAAAAAGTGACCAAACCACAGCTAATAAAGAAACAAATGGAAAAAGAATAGAAGTTGGTGGGTGCTGCCATTTGTTTTACTGGAACACATCAAACAGTTTCACTGCTGTTCTGCTCAAGATGTAAAGAAGAGCTGAGACAGGAATTCACAGCTCCCAACCACACGAGCCCACGTGACAGGCCATGCCCACCTCGGCGTGCAGGGGCTCTGCCAGCCAGTGGTGCTGGGCAGGAGTCACAACTGAACAGGGTAAGCCACTTTCCCAAGGGCTGAGTGAGGGCAAACCTGACTCTGAAGGTGTGCTCGCCATTAGGAAACAGCTCTGCCCCATCTGGGTGGGACAATTAAAGAGCAGTTGGTGAAAAGATGGATTTTCAGGATAAAAACCCCAATGCTTTCCCTGTGTGGCCTCCTGACATGGCACTGACTGACACAGCTACACTGAACTAGTTTAAAGGTGCCCTGGACACATCTGTCTACACACATTTATCCAAACAGAGCTTTACCACTGAGCTTAGAGGGGAGCTGAGCAATTCCAGCTGAACACATTAACACGCTGTATTTTCCTGGATTTGGACTAATCCAGAAGACAGATCTAATCAGCAATATTTTTCCTACTGTGTGCTGTTCAGGATAGCACCTTAGCAAACCTTTCAAACCCCAGAGTTACCAGGACAAGCCAAAGGGCTGCTGTACAGGAAAAATAGCTGAGCTTGTACCACACCTGAGCACTCTGCACACACCTCTGGATGCACAGGTCTGGTGCCTGGGCAGGGAACCTTCTACATTCAGGAGATTTCATACATAAATTGCCTCAGACGAGCAAAACAGCACCAGAACTCAGACAGCTTTTGAAGCAAAGCAATATGGTCGTTATCTGCACTCATTATCCAGGTAAGGCTGAGCATCTCTAGATCCAGTGCACCTTCCCACGGGCAGAGTGTGAACCCCAGGCAGCAAAAAGGCTGAAACCAGAAACTGCCAAACAGCATCTGAACCCACTGGAGCACCCTGGAAACTGAGAGTGGCCAAGTGCAGATCTAAAGGTACATTCATTAGATTGAACAGTGAGACTTCAATATTTATTGTAGCTCTAAACCAGAAATGTACAGATTGACAATGAATGACTGGGAATGTTCTCTAAACAATGATAATCCAATTAGGCATCACTCATTTAGACAGATGCATTAATTATGCTCAAATTGTCTCCTATTGCTAAAATAAAAGTTCAATAATTTAATTTTGTATGTGAATACAACAGAGGAGAAAGAGACAAAGACTTGGATTAAAAAGTTTATATAAATGCCAAAAAGAGAAAAAGACTGCTCCCTACCCACTCAGGAACCATTAGAACCATTCAGCATATTTTTGCCCAACATGGTTTTACTTATTCTTTTAATTGTGTTTCCAAAGGTTTTGCTAAGACAACTTGTGTATTGACAACAATGGAGCCAAGTGCTGCATTCTAAAGAAGACAATGGCGAGGTCTGACTAACGTGTGTTAGAGAAAACACATTCACTGCCATGGGAACCCTGTCAGAACTCACCCTACAGCAAGTCGTGCACAGGAAGCCTTTCTGGGCTCAACTTCCTCTCCTAATAATTCCTCTACTAATACTTGTAAGACATAAACATTAATATTACAGCAGGGAACAGGCAGCTCACAGCATTTCCATCTGAACAGCTCCAACAGACCCGAGGAGCCAGAGCAAGATCCCCACACTTACATCATCACCACAGCCAAGGATTTCACTGGAACACTGACACTAATTCACTGAAAACTCATTGTGAGCAGTTAATGAATGTGGGAGAAACCAGGAAAACAGAAAAGGAAAAAACCCACCTCACTCACACCACAAAGAACCAAGTGCTACAAGAAATGTCACAAACCCAGCTGAAAGGTGACTTCATCTAATCTGGTCTGGAAGTTTCACCAGAATAAATCTGTTGTAACACACTGAACTGTACTAAAATCTAACAGGAAGAGACAAGTTCCACCCCCCAATCTCAGTTATAGTGCAACTCTATCTGTGTGCATACGAGCCCAGCAATACCAGTAAAATAAAACTGAAGTTAAACATTAAGCCACACGTAGGACTTGCCTGGTTACTGCCTTTTGCAGGAAAGGCTCAAGGAATCTTGCAGTGTAGGCAAGACATTCACACACAGTTAAAACTCCCTTTTTCTTGCTTCCTGCACTGAGGTAGGACATAAAATCCTCCTGGAAGCAAAACTCAAAAAATTACCAGGAGAATTTGTTTTTAACTATGTCTTGAAGAGTCCAAACTAGTTTTTCAATGAAGGTTTGCAGACTCAAACACGACGTAACAAAATCACGTCCTACAAGTCTTTTTTGCAGGGTTTGAGAGATGAAAATACAGGACCTAAAAGCATCAACATAAAAGTTTAGAAAAACCCCAGAATGAACAGAGCCATCAATCCAAAAACAGAACAAACTTTCCCTAAAAAGCATTTTACATGTTGAAATAATAGATTTCCATGTTCTCCTTGAAGCCAGCATGGCATGGCCAGCATGGCATGGCCAGCATTGGCCACTGAGCCAGCACGAGCTGCCACTGCACCAAACAGCTCATGGGAAACAACAGGCTGAAATCCATTTTTAATCCACAAAAAGCATGGCACCTTAGCACTTAATTTTAGCTTTTTATGGACTTCAGACATAAAGGTACTCTTCTACAGCAAATACACAGTAAATCACATCACAACCAACATCCTGAATGTATTGTTTATGGAGTTCCTTCCCCTGAACTTTAACAAAGTACTCTAATCCCTTCCTTCAAGATTGTAACAACCACAACAGCAACTGCAGCACAAGCTCTTCCAAGAACAAGCGTTTAAATGCAGAGCTTACCCCTCTTAACTAGTGCACCTACAACAATTTTGGTCATGTGTATTTGTAGCCTTGTCCAAATTTGTATTTGTCTAAAGAAATGCAAATGGAAAAAAGACAATTTCAGGAAGTCTCAAACCCAGATACCCAGTCCCAAGGAATTACAAACATTAATGGTTGGGCACTTTAAAGGTCTGAGACCAGAAACACCTCCAAGTCTGAAACAAGGAGTTTGAGGTAAGATGAGGCTCACACACTCCCCCAAGTATAAGGGTTGATAAAATGAGCCAGACACACTAAAGCTACAAATATAAAAAACAACTTTAGCAAAGGAACTGAATTTTGTATCTTCATTCCACTTGGATCTTGGCTGAAACAAAACAGAAGCTGCTTATTTGGTTGTTGTCAGATTCCTGAAGGAAAACATCTGTAAAACCCAGCACAGACAAGCTGAAGGGCTCATGCTCAAAATCCACTTCTATCTTCAAAAAATCCTCTCCTACTCCCTCCTTTCTGCCCAGTGGCCCAACACAAGAAACCCGGGCACGGGGCTGGCTGTCCCCTCACTGCCCCAATACTGCCAACAGATCAGACTATTTTAAGATAAGCTAATTATGCCACTGAGGAATCTTATAAGCCACTAAGATTAAGCAGAAGAGACCACAAAGAATTAAAGGCAGCAAAGCACAGGTAAGGCAGAAGCAAGAACTGTGATCTCAGCTCTTCCAGATCAGGAGCCTGGAGGACTCCCCATCACATTGCAACTCTGAGTTTCAGTCTGTGCTTACTTTCTCCTGCTTCCAACACCTGTAACAAGCACAAAAGGAACTTCACATGAAAGGCTGTTGTTCCCTCCACCTTCAGAAAATTAGTCATTCAAATCTTAGGAAAACAGCACACCAAAATCTTTGTGGCTTGCTCACAGGCATTATCTACATGCATGCAAGACAGACAGCTACAGAAACCAACTCAGGGGCCTTAAAAGAAACAGATCTGAAGAAAAAATCCTCAATTATGACTTTGTTAGACAGAAAATTTTCAAGAAGTTTATCAGATGATCTTCTCATTAACATTTCATTAAAGGACTGCATGATGGAAAAGCAGGTAGAAACCTCTTTAGAGAACTAGTCAGTCAGTATCTTCAGGTGTGTTGTGGTTGGTTATATTATGGAATAATTCAGCCCTAAAAAAGACATGCTTAAAAAAAAAAGTTCCTGCTCCCCAACCTCCAGAACACACAAGTAAGAGAAGCAAACTGCTGTCCAAACCTGCAAACCATGATAGTGCAAAGGGAAGGGAAAAGCAGAGGACAGGCAGCTGCAATGACAACCCAACGAGCTTCCATTCTGGATCACAAGAACCTGTTCCTGAGTACAAATGCAGCTGCAAAAATCCCCAAACCATCACTGAATTCTGCAAACAGCATCCTGACCAGACTCTGTGGGCAGGAAAAAATCTCAAATGCTCTATGTAACTATCCCCATGCACTTACAAACAGGCATCATCAACATGAAGAGACATTTATTTTGCTGAATGAATCCCAGCCTAACATGACACTTCAATCAAATAAAATACATTAAAGTAAAGCAAAACAAGAAACTGAACATTGAGTTTTAAATCTTCCTACCTTTAAGTTAATCTTCATAAAATTAAGTAAAATACTTCAGAAAAACAACAGTTTACTGATGTAAGATTAGAGCTTTATCAATGATGGCTCTTGAAGATGGAACTGTCTATTCCCACAGCTTTCTAAACTTACCTTTCCAATAAAATGAGGTTTATGTGACCACAGCCTGTTCTCCCTCATTAACAGCTTCTGATTAAAATGGCCAGTTTCAACCAACTGCCATAACAAATGGATCAATTCTCTTTGGGATTTTCTGAAGTGCTGTGGAGTTCTTGCCCTGGCAGTTGCAGTGCCCTGGGCACAGCAGTGCCCTCAGTGAGCAGAGGCAGCAGGGCCTGTGGGATGCTCAGGAGCCAGCAGGTACCTGCACTCAGCCCACCCACAGAGCATCTGAGGCACTTCAAGAACTGATGATGGGATTCTCTGAAAGATCAGGGAATAACAGAAGAGTCAAAAAATAAAGGAAAGGGAAATTCTCTAAGTTTTACTATTTGCAAAACTACTTCTTTAGTATTACTGTTCAGACTTTTTAAATTTACTTCCACCATTTCTCCAAGCCATATTTTAATATCATAAATAAAATGGGCTATAGTACACAGAATAAAAATTTTCATATACACAGTCTTTGTTCTTCCCTCTTCCCCACATGATGCTCCACTTGCTCCTCAGCAGCCCAGCCATGGAGCTGGAACCCTTTTATCTCCTGCAATCCCACTGGTTATGCTTGCCTAAAGCCAGTGCTAACAGGACAGTCTATAGATCCTTTAATGACTCCCATCTCCTCCGAGACAAAAATCAGACGCTGAAAAGTATAAAAAAAAGGCACCAAAGCCCAGCATGGCCCATGAGTTACACTAGGTTGGTGCAGCCCCGGCTGGCCGTGCTGCGGCCAGACCCGGTGGCTCCGCCTTGCCAAGCCCGACCCCCGAGCGCTGCAGGGCACGGCGGGAGCACCAGAGGGAGCTGCGGGGGCTCCCACGGGACATCTGGGGTGGGATCACACCCTCCTCCCACGGGGCAAGGCCTCCCCTCGGCCTGTACAAACCAGCGGGTGTACTCGGGTCTCTCACAGCTGAACATCTGCACTCCCCCCTCTCTCCTCGCTGCCCGCGCAGGGAGCGGCTCAGCATTGCCTGGCGGATCTGGGCAGGTTTCACACTAGGACCTTGTGCCAACACTGCTGGTGGAAATCCGTGTGCACCTGATACCGACCCAAGGGCTGCCTCGAAGAGAACTACAGAAACAGGCGTGTCACTATCAGGCTGAACTTGGCAGGACAGGAGTCCAACCCCTCAGCAAAAACCTGTGGGGAACCCACGAAGAGAGGAGGAAGAGGCAGCAACCCACTGAACTGGAGACACCTCCTATGGAGGGCAAGGCATGTGCAGGAAGATTTACTGCAAAGCAGCTTGTGGGATAACTGGGGGAGATCAGGTTGCACTCATCCTGCTGCGATTTTAAGGCTCCTGTGTAGATAAGCCCAGGAAAAAATTCCACCAGGAGTCAGCGGGAGCATCAGAACAGCACTGACAAACAGGAGCTGCAGTTCTCCACTCTCCCATAACCCCATTTCACCTCCTCAACAAATCATTAGTCTTTAAGGTACTTTCCTCCAGTTTTGCATAAAGCACCTAAATGATCTCAGTATTCAGGAGCATTACTCTCTTATGTTTTAAAATCCACAACTTGCAACCATTTGAATACCATGTTTTACTAGTTCCTTGAAGATACTGACTTAGCAATGACACACAGAAACACTGACCATGAGCTTTGTCTTTGAAGGAAACAAACCATTTAACAATTCTCTTATGCTAACTCTTGCTGTTTCTGCCCTCCCCTCAAATTTCATCTCCTGTCAAACCCATGACAAAGTCTGGAGGTCTTCCCTGTCCTCCACTGAGAACAAGTGCCCTCTGTATTTCTGTGTGATTTTGTAGTGCAGATTTGATAAAATACGACAGTTTTTAAATTTCAGTTAATTCAATTGATAGTTTCCTGTTATTTTTGACAGCTCTTCAGGTGAGCAGTTTTCATAATTGTGACAAAGAAAACAACAAGTATTATTCTGTGATACCCAACCAAGCCATTACATGCTCTACATACTCCTTGGGAATCTCCAGGGAATTTGTGTTAATAACCACAACCTCTGAAAACACACCCCTGTTCTGTATCTCCAATATTCAGTGAACTCCTGCCTCTGTCTTTGACCACATCTCTCTTCAGCCATCAATGATTTTGTCTCCCTCTCCTAAAGGAGGAGTTTAATTTAGTTCTTCCTAATGGAAACCATTAATACTTTTACTGCTGGAACATTTTTTTCAACAGCTCTCAAGGCAAAGATCTTCACACACCTTTCAGTGACAAAAAGACACCACGGTTTGGAATGTTATGAACAAAGATAAGGAGAACAAGAGGACAAAACACAAAGAAACCCAACAACACACAAACCACAAAACCCCCAACACTTCAAAAGAAACACAGGAGGATATTAAGGAAGTGTCTCAGAGGAAATCCTCCTTCTGCACTCAAAAGTTTCAAATCCCAAAAGCCAACAAAAATATGTGTATTATTAAACTCAGGCTAACAAACATAATTTGACAATCTATAGGCTCCAAAATTCCAGCAGAAAGTGCTTTCCCTTTTTGTAGGCATCCAGTAAAACAAGGCATTTGGTGCCCTTTTACTTCCATGTTTTACCCTGAAGCCAAGGGGATTCTGAGCATAAACTTAAGACACCTGAACTATAATTAAAGCCTCATATCATTAGACAATAATTTTAACAGCTTTACGGAAAAATAAAAATTCTGAAAAATTTAGTTTCTTACCCTCAGTGTCTGACAAGACAACACAAGCACAATGACAATGGAACATCCCGTTTTCTCACACACTCTCAGAAGACTCATTGCTTTGAAAACTCACACTGGAAAAAGCAACATTTTTAATTGCTCTGTACACCAACTTACTGCTGTTGTTGTTGTCAGCTCACAGCTTTTCAAACAGGATGCATGTAGTCATATCAGGAAGAGGCAGTTGCTGTGAAAGAATGATACCAAAAACAAGATGTCCCCAACGCTGACAACCTCACACAGTGTGTCTGAGCTACACCATCCCAGTTTGGCACAATAGGATGGTCAATTAAATACAATTCTAAACATCTGGAGAAGGATGACTGCTTAAAAACACTGTCACAATTCTTGGTATCTGAGAGAAAAAGAATTACAACTTCTTTCTCAGCTCTTGACTTAAAAGTATTGCAGATTTTGTGTGATACAGGGGGTAAAGGCACATTATCCTGACACCTTCCAATGGCTGCTCCAATGGGCACTGCCAAGACAAGCCTGTTCTGCCCTTTATGGCCCCTCATCCTCAGGACACGTGTGTGTATCTCAGGCTCTGAAGGTTCAACTCCCTTACTCTTCTCCTACAACTGTTTGTAAACCTTCCACATCACAAGGGATACTACAACACTTTCCTCTGAATTCTGTCTCTCAGCTCTCAAAGTTTAACAATTTAAAACCCCTTGACCTTCCAGACACAGTGAGAGGTCCCAGACAGTGGCAGGATCAGGCCCGGGTGGGCTGGTACAGCCCCAGCCCTGGCTCTGCCCAAGGGGTTCCTGCAGGTAACAGCTGACACAGCTGCTTTACATTCTCACAGCTCTGTGGGCAGCTTCCAAATAAAAATGACATTAGGCCAGTTCTGAAATCCTAAATTACAGTGTTAGATGCAATCTGGTTTTCAAATGAAACTGAGTTTCAAAAACGCTCAAAGGAATTTGAAGCAAATGGGAAAAAAAACCCTTCTTTCCCTCTATTACCACCATAAGATTATCATGAGCACAAACCATCCATCCTACACCCCACTCCGAGGTGAGCTCTGGCCACGGACATGTTCTTCTCCCAGTCAATTAGCTCCTGATTAGGAAAAAAAGTCAAAGATGCTTTGTCATCAGTGCCTGGTGCACAGACATTGAAAACAAGCACCTTTCCACAACTGGGCTGGCTGAGAGTTCCCAACACTCATTTTTATCTTACTATACTTAAAATAGGCATGCAACAATACTTAGAAACTCCTGGTGAAGTCACAAAGTAACACAAAATGCATTTTTAAGTCTTCAGATTGGCCCATAAGGACTTGAGCAGAATTCAAAAGCTCTCCAGGGACAGAGACAAATATAAGTGGGAGACCTACCTAATTAAGCATCACCAACATTTTGAATATAAAGTAGTTAATTCCCTGAAAAATAATTCAATTAATCACACTCCTATTAAGAAGTATGTATTTTCTTCTCATCACAGAGGCAGGTTTGTGCTGCTGCAACACACAGGGAACAAAAAGCAGAGTGCTCTCCTTAGAAAAGGCTCTCCATCCCCTGCACCAAAATGTAGAAAAAAGATTGTTCACAATATTTAGCCTGGCTAATTGTAATAAAATTCCTGCCTCATTCTCCAGTGTAGCCTCAGATTAAGGATTAAGGAAAGAGGAAGATATATACATAGATATATATACACACACTATAAATATAATTTAAAATACTCCAACTCAGTGACTGTCCCAAAGGGACAGGAGTGACATCTCAGGAAGAGAGTTGTCTTGCAAGATATTAAGGAGGAATTAATGGAAATGAGAAGATACACTACAGGGGTTTATGTTCCTAAAGAAAAAGTTATACATTAAACATAAAGAGATCTAGAAAAACTTTTGGAGAGCAATTAAACAGAAGCCCAAACAATGCAGTTGTGGGGGTGGTCAGAGGTAGAAATCCTGATCCGATGCTTACGTTCAAATAAAGCAAAATATATTATTGCAGGCTCCAAACTCATTATTTATTAGCTGGTGCTCTGCCATAGAACACGTGCTGAGGGGGAGGGGAACTGTCATGTTGCACAGCTGAAGTCTGCATTTAACTCTTGGTTTTACCATTCAGTTTTGTTACACTGGATAAGGCATTGATGACCCAAAACCTCCTTTGATCAGCTGCCACAAAAAATTCCTGTTTTGTACTGGAAGGGCAACAAAACTGACTTGGGGGGGGAAGCAAAAGAAAGTCTTGCTGTCATCTTAAAAGCCTCCTGAGACATCCAGAACACCTCAAACAGCCCAAAGAAAAGCCAGCCATGTTTACCCATTTCAGAGCTGTCTGCACCTTCCAAGCCTTTACTCATTTCACCGGCAGGAGAAAAAGGGTCACCCCAACCCCACCTCAGCACCACCCCAGGGGCCACTCCATTCAGGTGTTACAGCTCAGGGCTGGCAGGGCACAGCAGAGCACACGGGGAAAGAGGGAACGGGGCATTTACATTCCCTGGTTACTTCACCAGAGCTGAAGGAATCAAATCTGAACACAAAAAAAACAGGCACCAAATTCACCCACATTATCACCCAGAGACTGTGACTTCTGTCCTGTTTCATCAGTCGAGGAACACATTATTATTACCCACGTGAAATAATGTCTTCCCAATACAAGAAATGTGAAACTTAAAGAGATTTGTGCATCAAGAAGTTACACAGCACATACATTGCCACATGATGTTCCAATTAATTCCAAGGAAGATTTGCTTCAGTGAGAGGGAAAAGCAGATCCTGGTGCTTTGCACACATTACCAGGCTGCTGTCATGACTGAATAGGCCCAAAGCCCAAGTGTTACAGGGCATTTAATCCTGTGGCCTTTAAAAAGAAAAATGAAGAATTTGGTGAGGTGAATAAAACGTGCTAATGTCAATTTCTAGAAAACATATTTTTTAAAAAATTGAACTAAAACCCACAGACAACTCTCAAGCAAGGCATAACAAACCACAGTTATTACTAATTCAAGATATTTCTTATTTAGAGGAATAAATACAAATACAGGTCTGCATGTTACATAGCACTGTACTACACTGTTTTCAGTGGAGGTGGGGAATTGCTCAGCTGTGTTTGCTGCAGGGTTAGGGCTGAGAGCACAGCACTGCCCACAGCCCAGCGCTGCCTCCAGGCTCCCCAGAACAACTCGGGCCCAGAATACACACAATGACATCAACAAGTTATCTGAGAAACTTGGCCAACAGTCTAAAATAAACCCATAAAATCTTTGCTGCCCACATTAACCAGTTTAAGGTAAACCACACACGCTACAGCTCAAAGAAGGTTCCTAAACCAGATGAGTCTTCTGCCATAATAACCTGTTTTATTCTCCAGGATTATTTCAAGTTTTAATTTGGCTGTGTCCTCTCATCTTACTACTCCAACATGACTCAGTTCTACAGATCACTTTATCTAACTTCATAAAATTCAACATTTGCTTATTTCTCCATCTCTGCCTGCTCAGAGAGAGAAACTCCTATTACAGGAATCCAAATCCAGGTGTCTGTTCCTATGCAAAGCATCCCATGGCCCTCTCCCTCAGTGACCACATCAGTTTAAAGACACACTTTAAAATGGAGCAGAACATGCTAAAGGCTGATGAATTCCCACTGTAATCTGAAGTGCCTGCTCACAAATAAACCCTGGAAACGCTGGGATATTAAAGCTGGTTTCGATGAGCTGCAGGGGCAGAGAGAGGGGGTTCCATCTGCACCAGAGCTGTCCCTGTCACTGAAGGATCCCTCTCCTCACCGATGAGCCTCCCCTGCTGCCACTGGTGGGCCACGTCAACTACAGATTTAGAAAAGAATTACGGAGGAGAAAAATAACTGAGCAGGGCAGTGGGTTATTTTCCTTCCGAAATTCCAGACTGAATGCCCTCAGTCAGAGAGGGCTCATCCCCAGCTGCCCAGCACCATTATAATCCCTGAACATCAAGACAATTTGTTCCATTCTCTCGGTTTTGTTTTGCTGGCTTAACAAGTACAGAATTTTAAAATATCATTTGATAATTATACCCTTTAGTGAACAAAAGTGCCAACGTTACATCCTCTATCACAATTCCTCTGATTTATGTAACTAAAAGACATGGCATTGGGCACATATTGTAGCACCTCAATAAAAAAAAGTAGTTTCAAAGAGGAACCACACACTTCTCCCCCAAATGCAAATCACTTGAAAGGAGGAAAAACCCCCGAATGTTACATTCTAACATGTGAAAGGTAGAAATAAACATTTTAAATAATTTCAGTGACAGAATAGACGATAGGAATGCTGCTCTGACACCTTTAGCACACGTTGTTCAAATACTAGACAGCATTAAGAGAATAACAGGAATATCTAACTAAATACAGATAGCTCATTCCCAAAATTGGGGGAAAAAACTTGATTAAAGAACAATTACATGTAGACAGTTAACATAATTAAGCTTGAAACCTTACAGCCTTCCTTATGCTGCATAAAAATTTCCCAGACTATGAGAAAGGTTTAAAATAAATACCATCTACACTACCAATGCCATACCAAAACTCTTTTTTCCTTACTACTGTTTGCAAATTATTCCTTTTTGTTGCTCCTTTGTACTTCCTAAACCCCCTTTCCTCCACTGCTCAGAATAAACTCAGTCTTCGTATGTCTATGGCACGCAATGTTTTACACGAAGCAGTAAAGAAAACACAAAAAATCTCTTCCTAAATTATCTTTTTTCCCCTACAGAACTCCGGTTTCTCAACTCTGGAATTAATCACCTGTCAAACAAGGCACTACGGTCAGCTTTCCTAAGCGATTCCGCTCTCCTCGCCGCTTAGCATCTCAAAAGCGGGTAAAAACCCACCGCAAAACACAGCTCCGCGAACTTAAAAAAAAAAATTTACTGTGTTTCCAGCCAGGAACGGAACAGCCCATTTTCCTCCCGAGTGGTGCCGCCGAACACGCAGCGCTGGCGGCGGCGCAGCCCCGGACGCGGTACCACCGGACAAGCCACAGCCCGAGCCCGGGGACACGGACACGGCACAGCCCCGGGGACACGGACACGGCACCCTCGTCCCTGCGAGCACGGCACCCCCGGGCACGGCACAGCCCCGGCCCCGCGGACACGGACACGCCACAGCCCCGGCCCGGCTGTGCCTCCGCCGCTCTCCGCACACTTCCCGTGCCCGCAGCTCCCCTCCCGGCCCCGCCGCACTCCGGGCACAGGCTGCCGGCGAGGCCGCTCCTGCGGCTCCGCTGCCCGGAGACACCGCCACGAAGGGTGCCCTGCCCGCACCGCCCCAGGGCCGCGCTCCCCGCCCGCC
>VWZD01006025.1:686611-711393 GCA_013396695.1 Sakesphorus luctuosus
TCACGGCACCGCCCGCCAATCACGGAGCGGCTGGTGGGTGGGGCGAAGAGAAACGTGGGGGCTTTGAGTGACAGCGGCTGGCGGGCGGGGCGCTCAATCAGAAAGGCGGAGAGGACAGGGCAGCCAATCAGAGCCGAGAGAGGGCGGGCCCACCGAGAAGGAGAGGCCCGCCTCCCCAGGCTGGGCAGTCGCGCATGCGCAGAGCGGCGCGGCGGGGGCGCCGGCAGTGACGCAGGGCCCGGCCCGGGCAGAGCCGGCACTGGGGGGGAATTAAAACGTGGGGGAATTAAAACACCCCCATTAAGTGTTCCCGCGTCCCCGGCCAGCCCCTGTCGTCGGGGAAGGCGGGAGAGAACAGCAATTACCACCCAAACGGCCAGCTGTCCCTGGCACCATCAGAAACCACCTCCTCCCACATATATCTGTATCTATCTATATATATATACCCACTATACAGTATTTGTATAGATAGATGCTGTATAATGTGTGTGTATATAGGCTTTGTGCATATATATATACGCTATTAAGTATATATACTTAGTATATATATATACATAGTATATAGTATACTATATGTATAGTATGTATACTGTATAAATACATTTACTATGTTATGTCCATATATACTGTCTCTATATGTAATCACACAGCTGGGCAGAGCACGGGGCCAGTAACCCCAGGACTGTGGGTTGATCCCTGTACGGGCCATTCACATCAGAGCTGGACTGGATGATCCTTGAGGGTCCCTCCAACTGGGAATATTCTGTGAAACCTGTGAAATATTATACATATAAAATCGATATACCATGTGTAGATGTATAAAAATATATACTATAAAACATAAAAATCTATATACCATGTATATATGTATAAAAATATATACTATAAAAATATACTATATAAAACTCCAGATACCATGTACATATGTATTTTTATAGAGTATATTTTTGTAGTGTATATATTCTATTTAAATGGATATATATAGTATATAGTGTGTGTAGATATATACACTATATAAGGAGTCTCTATATACACTATGTATATACTATATGCATATATACATATACATACACACTATGTATATGTTTAATACTATATATATATACTATGTGTATATATATAATATTTAATATTAGTATTTTCTGGTGGCTTCCTGTGACAGTCCCAGCTCAGTGAGGACCATGAGCTCTGTCTCCACGTTCAGACCAAGGTGACAGCCCCCCTTGGCTCCCCCTCCATCCATCCCCTCCTCACGTCACCTCTGTCAGAATTCCCATTCATTTTGCCCCAAGCAGAAAAGACTCCTCAGGAATCCATAATAAAAGACACCCAGCTGGCATCTTTCTCCCTCACTGAGGGCAACAGCTGAAGAGTGACCCAAAAATAAAATTTTGATGATAAAATGATACTTGCCAAAGCCTCATCTGTGCTCTGCTGGTTTATCCTGCCCAATCCCACAGCCTGGAGGAGGGACAGGAGCACCAAATCCCAGTGCAGAGGGCAGGTCTCTGCTCCAGGACTCGGAGCAAAGGGGCTTTCCCTAAAACAAAAGCACAAATCAGAGCGTGTCCTTTGCATTTGAAAATGGTACCATTAACTGAGCACAAAAAAGGCTCCATGAAGGGTTGGAAAATGGGATGCAAGAAATGAGCAGAGACTCTCCCATCTCACAGCCCGACAACCACACCCTTGGATGGGAGAAGGCAGACCCTCCAGGGGCATTCCCAAAAAGTGAATGTACATTTTTCTTGTCAGCTCAAACAGCAGCAATTCACAGCTCTCAGGAATTCTGAACTTTGTAAGTGCAGTTTGCTTGGGATTTAAAAATACAGCAGGAAAGAAGTTGAACAACTGGTGAAACATCCTCCTTTGGCTCAAACCAGAAGGGCAAGGGAAGGCACTTCTTGCTGTGCATCCAGGAAAAGGCTTATAATAAGTGAGAAAGACAAATAACAAAACACAGATATTTTCCATCTGCTGTCAGTTCAATTTGTTACTGACCTGTAATAATCAGGATGAGATTTAAATCCATACAGTTTTCTTACAGTTCTCGACATGAACAGCCCAAATCTCATTGATTTTTACAGGAATGTGATTTATTCTCTTCTTCCCCACTATACCTGTCATCCATAATATCTGTGGGGTCTATTAGTAGAATCTAATGATTAATACCATGAAATCCTCTCCTGGCATCAATATGCTGAGAAGAAGTTAAATAAAATCCTGAATATGTTATAAAACTCAGTGGGAATCAGTAAGACACTGAAGCAGGGCCTGAGCAAGGACTTCTGCATACACTCATTAATTATTTTCAGTACATATTATTCCAAGCTGGCAGAAATGGAGCAGGAAGCCAAAGAGATAAATAATTGGCTCTAATCTGTCCTGTTTTCAGTGGCACCACAAGAATAAGCACAAAGTGTTGCTCGAGGGATTCCTACATGTGCCTTGCACACAAGAGTTCAGGGGCACAGAGTGGGGGCTTTCCCACTGAAACACATTCCCCCTCAATGGGAACGGTGTAACAGTCAAGAAAAGGAAGTGCAAAATTTGGCATCAGGTTGGAATTCCAGATGTTTTCCGTGTGCTGCCACATCTGGCCCTGCAGCCCCCCTTGGGACTGCTTGGATGGGTGTGGGGAGGGCCCAGATGTTCTCACGTGTCACAGTGGCTGCAATAAAAAGCATCAGCCCTGGGGGTGACACGAGTGAAACCACAGAGGAATTTGTGGATCAAAGTAACTAAAATCACCCCCGGATTCGATGAGCACGTTCTGTGCTGGGTTTGATTTCCAGGACAACTGCAAAGGCCAAATTCACCTGGATAAGCCAAGGGGGGTGAAGCTGTAGGTGATTAGGAAAAATCCACCCTGCAGAGGGAAAATGACAATCTTTCTAAGATGTAGAAGCAGCAACACAACAAAGCCCAGAGAAAACCAAACTGGAGTGTCAGTATGACAAGGGAAAAGTTACCACAAGCACTGCTGGGATCACTCCTGGGAGAGGAGAGAACCGCTGAATGCATTTCTGCCCATCTTTTGTACAACCCAGAGACTAAAAAGAACCTCCTGAAATCTCTTCCCTTGGCCAAATAGCAGGCACTGTAATTGCCATGATATCCAAGGAGAAATAAACTCAGAGTAATAGCAAACATAAAGAAAAATATGAAATAAAGATACCAGTGTTCTTAATTTTAGCTAAATAGCCTCAGAGTTGAACAGAGTCATCATCCAGCAGTTGTTATGGCAATAAAGCTTCCCTTGCATTGCTGCTCCAGTGCATTTCCACCCACCCATCCACGGCATTGAATGGCACTGCCAACCAAAATCAAATCTCCACTGACTCTCAACTTGCATTTTCGGACCTTTTTATAAAACACTCCAGAGATACACCATGGCTGTTCCTCCTTTCAAAAGCCCCTGATATTGCAGAAATCAGCTTTTTCATCCTGTGTCCTGGAGAAAAGAATCTCAGTCTCAAACTTTTACAGGTGAATGTTACATAAAATCAAAATGCAGGACTTTTAAAATCATAGATTAGAAGAGTAAGGGGTGTTAAGCGGCTTTTACATGTTTGCCAAACAGTTAAGTTACCCTTCAAAGGGAAGGAGGGTCTCAGAACAAGGTTTTCAGAACAAGGTTTCTCCAAATCACAGGCCAGATTAATTCCTAACATTGTTTCACTTACAATGCAGGAAATACTCCATGAATCAAGATTTTGTAAAGGATACTGATTGCAACAGAACTGAATTGTACTCACAGCACTTCAGGATGGGAACTCACACTGGAAACAAAGGACAGGGCTGGGGGGACTCCCACCTGGGGAGCAGGAACTCAGAGAGGAGCAGACAATGGTTCTTTGCCTCTAATGCTCTGGGTATAAGCCCCTGGTCACCTCAGTGTGGACACAGCCCGTTCTCTTGGAAAACTGGCTGGGAGCAAACTCTCCTGAGCTCCTGCCTGTCCCTGGAGTGCTGCTCTTACACTCTTTGGCCCTGGAGTTCCACCACAGACAGATAAAATCAAGTAAAGATTTCCTTATTTCAGCCAAGTCCCAGCTCCCTGACAATGCATGAATTAAATTCACTTAATCCATTCCATAACTGCCCCCTGTCAACCCCAAGTATTTCCACATCATTATATGGTACGTTCAGTAATCTGATTACCTTGGGAATATTTGTTTTTCCAAACCTTGTGGCCAAGGTACATAAGATCAGATCAGACACAGCTTGTCTATGGACACTGTTCTGGGGGTGTAGAGTGTATTTGCTGGTTTGGAGTTACAGGTAGAAGTTCTTTCAAACTCTTCCAGCCAGGGCTGCAAGCTCAGTTCCCTGGAACTTTCCTGCTGCAGCCTTTGGAGTTTTTCTTTCCCTTGGTCCCCTCAGGCTGGAGGATCCCCACGGGAGGTGCTGCCATTGCCTCACCAGGGCCCGCCCGGGCTGTGCCCCAGCAAAACCCGGGATGTTTGCTGGTCCCTGCAGGTCTCGGTGGGATTCACGCTCTTCTGCCGGGGTTTTCTCACCCTCCTGCACGTTAACACGACCCAACAGCTGGGTTTAGGAGCCCGGATAGAAACAGCACCCTCAGGCTGCCAGCAAGCTCCTTGAAAAGTAAGGAAAATACATTATTTAATGCACTCTGACATTTGCCTTTCCTCCCCTTATTCCTGAGCTGCGTTTCTGTAAACACCCATAATGACAAATGCCGAGGAGCTGATCCCTTCCCATGGATGGACCAAGCGCTGCCTTTTGAGTCCAGGAGATGATCCCAGAGCAGCTCACCCACTTCTCCCTGGATCCACACAGTGGGAAAAGGGCTCAGAGGGTGCCTGGGAATTCCTGCTTCCAACAGCACTCAGGATCACAACCCCTGCCATTTTATTTTCATGGTTGCTCTCTGTTCCTTCAGAAACTTCCTGCTTTGGCCATATCTTTCCATTCATTAAAGCTGCAGCTTGCAATTAAACATTCTGACATGGCATAGCTGAGATTTTTTGGCAGCAGCCTTAACCAGAGGTTTGCCGAGTTTCCTGCAGACGGCTTTCAATTTTTCATGTCCTCATGAACGCTCCCCACCTTCTTTTAATAACTCCCCAAAATCAGCCCCTCTCAGGAGGGTCATTGTTGCTGCTGCCCAGCACTCCCTCTCTGTGAGCAACGTGTGGTGCACGTGTGTGTTTATGGGAGCAGAGAGTGCACACGCACCGGGTCGTTTGACATCTCATGCAGAACACACAGATTGTTCGGCAGATCTAAAGAAAAAGAGTTATGTTCAATATTTTCGTTATTAAAATGCCATTCTCTCTTCTAATAGCCTTGTGTTATTTCACCCCTCGAAAAATAATCGTATTTACCACATTATTCAAAGCCTACGGGCCTTCACCTGTTAATAATTTTACATACTATGACTTTCATATATTGCAACATGAAGCTATTTGTATTATTTTTATGCAACAAAGTATTTCTTAGGATAAATCTTGCCCTTTTTCCAAGGAGCTAGAAACCACTTTAAAGGATTTTAAAGTTATTTGCATTTTTAAGGTGTAGAGTATATTTTATAATTTGGAGACCTGTTCAAATACTGCTTGCCATTATCTCTAATATAGATCTGAAATTTATTTTAAAGGGGATCTTTTTAATGTTCAAACTGACCTTAAAGTCTTTTTTCTTCTAACATTACCTGGCAAATAAATTCTTAAAGGGATATTATCAATTTAAGAACTATGCTTTAGTCTGGAATTTTTTCCAAGAGATTAGAAAGAAGATGGCTCCTTTTTTCTGTAGGTTTAATTTCTATATTTGACAGCAGTGTGTGTGGTCAGTATCTCATGCTGGTAGGAAACAAAAGGGATAGAAATAGATATAGGAGACCATAATACCTGAAACGTCTTTGAACTACTTTTTAAAGTAGATTTGAAGTTGATGGGACCTCTTCAAGTGACAAAAGACTTGTGGAACTCTTGAAAGGCAGATAAGTTGCTGTGACTTAGAGCACCCTCAGCTCCCACCGCAATCAGCTAAAGCTGCTCTTAAAATCTAAGTTTAAGTGTTTTTCTTCCTTTTATTTGCTTTGCTGTAAACTCACTGACTAAACTCCAACAGAAAAGGCACATTTATTGCCCTGATCTTGCAACCTTCACATCCAGAGCCCACAGTGGCTCTGCCTGGTCTGTTATAACGTACAAGGCACAACAAAGAAACACTTAAAGCAGTTCACCTATGGAATTAAGTTTAAATCCTAAACTTGGGCAGTTGACAAGGTGCATTTTGGGTCTTCTCTAATGGTGTCCAGACTCTTCAGGATGAATACGGTGTATATTCCATTGATTTTGGAGGCACAGGGAGGATGGCTGGTCTGTGTCCCACAGGATATGGCAGCACCACCTTCCCTGCTCCCTCTGGCCCTTTCAGGGAAAGGCAAAAATGCCGCTAATCCTGTGCTGGAGGTTTGGTTCAGTTTGGAAAACAAGCCTCAGAAACTGAAGCAGAGCCTTAACGTGGATCAACTGGTGCACATTTCCGAGAGCTGAATCCGAGCAGGCGTTTGTTACGGGGTTTGTGGTTTTCTTGGCTGTGATTGAGGATTATTGCATACTTTCTCAACCCTTTACTAAAAATACGCTCAGCTCCAACCACGAAATGCGGCAGCACATTTGTTGCAGTCTCTGGGGATGGTTTCTTATCTGTCAAACAGTGTAGAAGGCAAACTGGCAGGGAGACAGCTCACCTGTTCCCTGGGTTTGCTTCACGATAAAGCTGCTCCACAGACCCTGCTGTGGCATCGAGGACAAGTGTTCCGAGGCAAAGCTCTGGCACACACGTAAACAGGTCACCTCGTGCTGAAATGCCACTTCATTCCCCAGCCAAGCCAGCTGGCTTTGGACAGAAAGTTCTGTTCTCCTTGCGTGGGCAAACTTTATCGCCTTCCCATCCTTCTTCTCTTGCTGTCACATTGCTGCAGAGGTGGCGTGGCTGATGGCAGAGTGAGAAGCAGCGTTCAAAATGTGTCCAAGATAATAATGCCTGGCCCTGCAGCCACGTGTTGGATCGAGCCACGTGATCTCACCCAACGTCTCTCCTTTCGTCATATGGAAATAGGGAGAGATCACTGAGAATGAGTTCAAGTTATTGAGGTAAAAGGAAAAGTACCGAGAGTCTTGCTGTGTCATCCTGTGTTTCTTTGGCCTCAGTCACAGTTTCAAAGGGTCCAGACTCATCCAGGGTTTGGACATTTTGTATCTTTGTTTTAGCAAATTCTATTGAGGTTCTCACTCTAAGGAAGGAAATTTCTTCCTGGAAACCATGACGCTCTCCCAGAGTGAAGAGTAAGAAAACCAGTGTTATCTGGGAGGAAAGCTGAAAGTTTGGGATTGTTGGGTTTCTTCTTTTGTTGTCTTGGGGTTTGTTTTGCAATGTTTCTTAAGAAAGATGCAAGTTCATCTTTAAATTAGACTCCATAGCGAAGGGTCTTCAAACTTCTTCATAAAATACTTCTCTATAAAGTCAATGGAAAGTCTCCTGTTAATTCTTCAGTCTCTTCTTAAAGCCTCTTATTAGTTCTTAGAAGACCTGACCTGCAAAACTGCACCACCTGAATGAGTACAACACCCGACAGTTTAACTGATGTACACGTGGTTTAAATCTGTTTCACTGCACTTAAGCCAAGCTGAACTGCTCTACACTAGGCTAAAGCCATTCCTGCAGTGGAAGCCAGGCTCTGAATTTGCCATGCCTTCGCTATACCTTCCCCCTGGGCACAGAGGACGAGGCTGCCTCCAATCCCCGGCGCTTCGTGCATATGGAAGGAGCTGAGACACAAAGCTCGTTATCCTGGCGCTAATTTGTCCGCGTGTCCGGAGCCTTCGTTACACTTGTTTATGTAACACCAGTTTAAAAGGCTCCTTGAGGGGCTGAGGCCGAGAATGAGGGATCTCATTCAGGTCCCGACACGCCTGAACGCTCCGCAGGATCAGCTGGAGCGCCGGGAATTGTCCGGGTGTGTTCGCTCCCCACCTGGTGATCCGGGATGGAAGGAGCCCCGGCCCCGGCGATCCGGGATGGAAGGAGCCCCTCCAGGCTCTGCTTTCTCATGCCCTGAGCTTGGGCTGGCACTTCGAGCCCCACGTTTGCTGCAGGCTAAAGAGGGATGTTCTGGAACCCACCAGCAGGCCTGAGCTGCTGGTTAAAATGGGATAATTGAGGGCATAAATCAGGTGTTAGTTCAGTTCAGTGCAAGTCAATTAGGGATGGATTTAGGGTAAATTGACACAAATCACTCCTAGTCCCGAATAAGAGCAGCTCCCCAGCACCAGCTTAACTAAATCCAATAGAGCTTAATCTAACATAAATGGAAAGACTTTCAACTAGCCATGAAAAGCCAAAAATCTTCTGTGCGTTGCCTGGGGCATGTGCATTCACTGCAAACAACGAATACAACTGGACACAAAGAAAGTAAAAATTCACAGCTTTCCCTGAAGACAATGGGGAGGGAAGGGCAGAGGTAGCTGTGGAAGCAGCAGAACCTTCCCTGGCTCTCCTGGAAGGTGTGGGACGCTCTCCTTTTCAGCTGTAACCTGCTGAAAGGCACGGTGAATGTTCTGTGTCATCTCTGCCATCGTTTAATAACAAGCATGTAACAACACTTACACAACCCCAGCAGAACTCAATTGTGAACAAACATGAAGCAGCTGAGTTTGTTTTCATTCCTTGAGCTTGATGAAAAGTATTAAGGATGAGAAGATGATATAGACTGAAAAAGTAAATCTAGGTTTCATATATTTTAATAACCAAAGTGTTATTAGTAATTCAATCTAGGAGAGAAATCTCTAATTAATAAAAAGCAAACAAAGCTTGATTTTCTTGAAATCACTTTACCCTTCATCTCTAGGAACTGTTGCAGAAATTAGGGAAGCATAGCTGGGCTTAGTCATATAGGGACAATTTTTTAAATCCTTTACCAATGGGAGATGGACTTGAACAAAGGAATTTGGCCCCCTAGTTCCCATTTCCTGGATGAGTTATCTCTTCTAAGAAATTCTTTTATGGAGACTGTCCGTGGGAAACTGGTCGGAATTCTTTGTGTTGTGTGAGATTTCAGAAGACTCTGTTATGGATCAGCATCCCACTAGGGAGGATACAAGATGCATATGCACAATAAAATGACAGTCTTGCCCCTGCGACATCCCATGTCGTCCTGGCAGCAGGCTGTGCCTCGGATTTATTCCTGGGTGGCTGCTGAGAACCAGGAGGGAGTTGTCCTGCAGCCTGTGGGAAGGAATGCAGCCCCTTCTCGTGGTGCTTACTCGGCTCCTTCAAGGTGGAAACGCTCCGTGCTGAGAGTGCCCTTTGCCGCGGCATCAATTCTGTTCCCTGGGTTTTCGCCCTCCACACGGCACAGTTGCAGCAGACCACACATTTGGAACACAGGAAAAAAATAAGCATATTATTATCAGGATAATTGAGTGTTGGAAAGAAAGTTGCCTCCAGCACTCCGTCCAGATTAAAATCTCAATCAGCACCATTATCTGGGAAGTATCTGCAGTGACACGTGCATGCTCTGCTTCTCACTCAGCAATCTGGCCCCAGCATTTGCAGAAGCTTTAGCAATTTCTTTAATGACCCTTACAAGTCCTCCATCTATTCAAAAGCTGAAATGCCAGTCTATGTGAGACAGAAACTTCTAAAACAGCAGATTGAAGTACTCCATGTAAATTGAGCAATTTCTGTTAACACATGTCGACTAAACCAGAGCTGCCAATCAGCCAAGCTGCTCCTCTGTGACAACAAACATCTGAGGTACTGGAGCTTGAAGTTAATCGAAGTTATTTATTTTATCATGCAGAACTAAGCCATTGCTCTCACAGACATGGGTTTCATCTTCCCCCTCAACCAGAGTATGATGCTTTCTTCAGGAGAAGACAAATGTTATGTCCTTAGCCTCAATATTAACTTTAAAAATGCAGCTATTAGAGTCGATGTTTATTCTGCCTCTAGAACCAAATTATGCACACAAGCACAATGTGGGGATCACTGAAGGAAGAAAACCTAAACCAGAGCTATTGTTGATTTCAGACCCAGCGCTTTTGTTTGTATCAACACGAAACAACCACGAATGTAAGAGCTGTGGCTAATCCTGGTTTCCTCTCACCGTGTCAGAGATCTGAAAGGTTCCTTCAGAGGATTATTGTTTAAGAAGTGGTTCAATGGAACAGTAACCAGCTATAGCAAGCGAAGCAAAGCCGTTTCCCCACCACAATTTCTATGCTCTACCACCAGTTTCTTTCCTTTTTCTGGTGCACATTTTTGCTCCTCCATCACCAAGAGTGAAATTATCATTCAGTCACATTTCTGTAACTTTGGACTGATTCCACTGACTGTTGCTAGGCCCTGGGGACACATGTTATCCTGCATGCTCTGTGTGGCTCCTGCTGAACCATGCAGAGCTGATCCTTTCCCCATGCCAGCTTGCTCCTGAGCCATGAGCCAGGGTAGTGGTTCCAACTTCCTTCTGTGTCCTGAAGATTTTGGCTCCAGCCTTGCTTGTTTGCCATGAGAAGGTTCCAAAATAAGAAACGAATTCATTCCTGCTCCTTCTCTTCACATGGTTACATTTAGCCTTTCTTTCAGTGCTTTCCTCTCATCCCAGGGCTGGGAGTGTACACTGTCTTACTGCTTATGGAAATTATAATTTATGTTCTGTCCCAAAGATTTGCCCGTATTTGAGCTGCTCTCAACCGATCTGACTTCGTAGCCCAGAGCTTTAGGTGCATCTGATGACTCCCTTTTTCCCCTCATTGTTTTGGTTCGTTAGTTTTAGCACTGCTGACACAAACAGTGCATTTCAAGAGACATCTTTCCTGTGGGCTCTGTTTACTCGTTAATGTGGCTGAGTGTCATCTGCAGTCCTGGGTGACAGCTCTGCTTTCCACTGTGCCATTCCCTCAGCAGATTGATCCTATCTGAAGGAAAGCACAGCCACATCTGCAGGAGAGTGAAGAAGAGTCATGGGAAAAGGGGAGTTGCTGGAGCTCTGGCTGTGAGGGGGACTGGGGAACTTGACATTTAGGTTCCTGCACAAGATGTAATTTCCAGCTGAACAGCTCAGGCACTTACACAGCTTCCCTTTGGCCCCAGCTGTGCACTAAGTGCAGCCGACATCTCTCTTAAAAGCCACTCACGGCAACCTGACTGGATGTGACTGTTTTGTTTTCAGTAAAAGGCAGGGGGAGAGTTGCTGCAGTAAAGGAGCTGATAGCCCACACGAGCCGGGTTGGGGTGTTTTGTCTGGGCCACTCAGAAGGGAACCAGAGTAGTGGGAAAATGGCAGATGAAGCTGACAGCTTGCAAATAAAGTTTTACTGGAAACAGTGCACACTGAGCTGATGGCTGTGTAGCTTCTGGTGCTGAATTATTGGTACAATCCCAGTTCTTTCCAACGAATCGCATTTTCCTCACTTCAGGATTAATCAACATGTCATTTAGAAGTACTCTCAGACAATAAGCACTATGATATGGATGTCAAACTATTTTAGGTCAGGCAGTTTTCCATTTTTAGCTTATATATTCTGTTCCAGGACTAATGCCTCAAATTCAGAAAAGGCAAATGTTACAAGAGCTGAGCAGAATCCTGACTCCAGGGAGGAGCAGCTGTGCCATCGACCCCCACAGAGCCAGGATTCCACCTGATGGCTCTGGGTTAATTAAAGAGTCGTCCTGTTCAAATTAGGGTTCTGTCCTCCCTAACTGAGACAGTTACTCAAATTCCTGCTTTAAAAATGCCTTAATCTTCCAGAAATGTTGCAGATGGGGAAACACAAGAGCAGGAGAGGGGCAGGGCTACACATCTGGAGTGAAAGGTAAAAGAGGTCCCTGATTCACTGCACCATGACACTGCCTAGCACACAGTTTTTGGTGTGGATCCTCAGTATCTCTCTCATTCCAAGATAACCAAGCCTGAATTTTGAGTCTGTACTCACCCATAAACATACCCGTTTTCTTGTACATAGCATAGATATGTCTATATGTGTGTACATAGACACATGTATGGACACACAGTGCTTCCCTCGTTAACATTAAATCACAATGTGTGGTGAAATTTCTAAGCAAAGCAGTCTCCAAAACTGAGGCAATAAAAAATTTTAGGAAGACAAAACCCAGCAGATAGCCACCTAAAATGGAGACAGCCTTTCATCTGTTAGAGCTTGGACTGCACAAACACGTGGATGTCCCTGCAGCCCTTCCCAGCCCCGAGTCCCACACGGACAATCAATCAGGTGTCACTTTGTGCAGCTCCTGCAGAACCCACAGAGCCAGCGAGCAGGAATTCAAACCCTCCCTGTCCCTGGAGAGTCACTGCCATCCTAAACAGCAGAGAAATGCTGGGTATGCCTCCACCAGGGATAGCCAACTGGAGGCCCACAGACCTTGGATCCAGCTCCCAACGCCGTTTTTTTTGGCCACAGAGCCAGCCAGCTCCTCTGGTGCTGCTCTTTGTGCTTGGGGCAGGATGGCAGAGAGTTGTGCCTGCCTGATCTTCATGGGGCCAGCTAACCTGCCCTGGCTGCTCATAAAAATGGCTTTCCAAATCCTGTGCAAGTTGGTTGTCCTGGTCTCCATGCTTTTCTGCCTGCAGAGGAACACTTCCTTCCCTCCTGGTCGGAGCTGGCAGGGCCCCGAGCTCCAACCAATATCCTGCCTCTCAGCAGGCCACAGCAATTTGGGCATGTAGCACATTAGCTGCAGCTCCGTGGCTGCTGGTTCTCTTGGCCAGCAGCCAGAGTAAGCTCCTATGTGCCCTCAAAAGTCCATGCAGACATCGCTGGTGTAGCTGGGAGTCAGCAGAGCTGTGACAGGAGTGGAAAAACACTGCTCCTGCACGGTGGAGAGCAGCAGCATCGCTCGTGCTTTACAGTCTCTGTCTTCTCCAAGTCCTGGGGACCTTCTCTGCTGACCAGAGTGGCCAAGGCTGGCTAGTCAGGCCTAAGATGTCAGTAAGTTCTGCCTTTGCCAGTGTGTGCAGAACATGCAAATGCCCACGCAGCAGATCACAAAGTACCTGCCTACTTGAGATTCGATCACTCTCAAAACCCTGCCTAATTTCTCGCATTAAGCTCCCTATTCTCCAGGCTATCATTCCCTCTTAAACTGCCCCATTGATTTAGTAGCATCTTTAAAAAGAGCATTAAAATTATTGCCCCTCTGCAGCACTGCTCTGCTTCATTAATTACCTCACATTACCAACATAAAACTTGCAAAGCAAAAGAAAACTGCAGCTCTGACTTGCAGGGGCTGTGCCATGTTCTGCTCCCAGAGCTGGCACTGGCTGTTGGCAGCTCCAGGCCCTGCCCTGGCACTGACTGCACAGACACACTCGGAGCCACCCTTGCTCTGAAAACCACAGAGCACCACGTTGTGTGTCAGGGCTCTGCACTGCACTCATAAGGAATCTCTTCTGAGCATGAATCAACTTTTGGGGTCGTTTTGGATCCTTGTGAGACATTTTCTTTCCTCTTTTCTCAGAGAGGAAGAAACCACGTGGCCCTCTGGTCCTTCTCAGCCATGCAGAATCACTCTCTGGAGCACATAAGCAGTAAAAAAATATATTTCCTTTTAGAAATGTGCAGTATTGCAGGTTCAGCAATGGCTCTCCTCCTCTGTCAAGCATGATGAGCTGGGCAGGAGGTAACAAACACCACAACTACATCCCCACCAATTGCACTGAGCTGTGGTGCACAGCTGGGCAGGGTGGCACCTTCCCAGGTGGCACACGCCAGGCCTGGCTCCCAGGAGTTTGAGTGCACCTGCACCTTGACCCTGCAGCACAGGGAACACAAACAGGTACCAAAGATTCTGGTGCCCAGCCTGGCTGTAGGAGCTGAACTGCTGATCCACATCCAGCCCATGCCCCAGGGAATTCTCCCCTCCAGCTGCTGCAGGGATGCTGTGCAGGGATGCTGTGCAGGGATGCCCTGCAGCAACACCAGCCAGGCTGAGCCCCAGGGCTCACCTCTGCCTCCCACTCCAGCATTCCATGATCTTCTGGTTCCTCCCTTCCCCATCTCACTCTCTAACCAGGGAGCTTGCAGAATAAAGTTGAGTGTCGATTGACTCTCCCTCAGCCTCAGCAGCAAGGGAACAGCAGAGTGCTCCTCTCCGCAGTGAGTCAGTGCTTGCTGGAGGATGAATGACTCACGAGTCCCCACTCGGCTGCCTCCCTCCTCCCCCATTGCTGTGCCTCACCTCCAGCCTCTCCTGTTCCAATCCCACCTTTACAAAAATCATCTTTATTCATTGCTCCTTCCTGCCGGTACCTCCTTTGCTATAACGGGCTTGGGGACAGGGAAAATGTACCAGGCACATCAGAAAAAGGTGCCCCTCGTTTTCCCCCTCGGGCTGAGCTCTGCCTGAGCTCTGCTGGCCCCTCTGGACTGGCACACAAACCTCCTGCAGAGGGACTGCCCAGGGAAGCCTGTTAGAGCAGCAACTCCCCACTCACATATGTTCCTTTTGGGCTGCAGGTAAAATCCCAGGGTGCTTCAGCCTCCCCTCCAGCCAGTTGTTATGGTTTCTCAGGGGTATTTCTGTTAAGAACTCACTCCTGTAAGAAGTTACCAACCTGGATTAGGGAGAAGCAGTAACTGCTGATTGAACCAAGGGAAGAATCAATGAGGCAGTGTTAGACATCAAGGAACTGAGTACTTTCCCCCCCATCAGTTCCAGTGCAATGCTGTTCACTTCTTGCTTCCTGACTTTTACAGAGGCCTAGTTATTCTCATCTTACCCCACTGGGCTAATTTTCTTCCCAGAAACAAAGTACTGGCTGCTGGAGATCACAGCAGGAAGGAGTCAGGAGGCAAAACAAGCATTTCATACCATGGAAAGGCCACTGGCTGTAATGCAGAAATGGAGACAGGAGAAGCTGGTGACCTTTAAAAAGGGAAAAAAGTGGGGAGTTCTTTTACCTTTGGGGACCTGCAGAAAATAAAAGCATAGAACTACTGGAAATACAAAGTCCTGGAGTGGTGCTGGGTGCCAGCACAAACATGCCAGGCACGGATCCCAGGCCAAGCAGGGCTGCTTGGGCAGCCACCAGCAGCAAGTGGCACATCCATTGCTGGGTGCAGTGGGAGGGAGTGCCCCTGTCCCTTGTGCTGGGATCCTTGAGGGATGTGCTGAGCTGGGAAAAAGGGGCAGGGAGAGTTCAGGCCCTTCGTGGGGCCTCCAGGTGTGAGTGCCAGGCAGGCAGGATAAAGGGCGTAATTTGCCCTGTAATGAAGGTGATCTCTCCACAGGGAGGGCCTGGCCCTGCCTCAGCGTTTTCCAGGGAGAAAAGGCAGCTCAGCATCCCCAACTCTCCTGTACTCTTTGGAACATGGTATCTTTTGCTGTTAATAATCACACCTTGTCATCATGAAGAGCAAAACTTCATTAGGCAGCCAGGCCTGGTTTCTTTAGAAAATAATCAGGAAACAGCTAAAACCCCAAACCCCAGGAAATTTGGGTGACTTTACAGTGAGACTGAGTGACAGCCTGAGCTGGACTGCTCATGCCAGTTCCAGCACAGACCACAACACTAGACAGGACAGACCCAAGGAGGTGGATCCATAAGAGGACAAAAGCCACAAAAGCAACTCATCCAACCCCCAGACTGGACAGTGGTTGCAAAGAGAGGGCATCGGGATGCACAGAGTGATTCAGAGAAAATTCCTCAGCGTTTTAAAACTGTCCCTGCCCAGTGGAAATGCCAAATGAGTAGCAATTCTGCCTGCTTCTGTCTTGCAGTGAAATCTTTTGCCTGGAGCAGAGTGGGATTAGCTACTTACAGGGCAGCAGGCATGACACATCCTGGCCACAGCCTGAGTGAACAGAGTGCACTCCTCGGGGCAATCCCTGCCTCTCCCTCCCTCTCCTACAACTCCTCACACACGAAATAAAGCTCGGTATAAATAACCACCCTGTCTCCCCTCCTGCTCCAAAATGCAAGCAATTTAAGTCAGAAGCTTTTCTTACAGGGAAGAGCAGAAAGCCAGTGTTTTGAAGGCACTTTCTTCTCACTTGTTAACATTAAGCCCAGCCTTCTGCTCATAAATAATGCATATACCTCTTTTTCCTCAATTACACAGTAGTGTCAGATTCCACACTCTGCCTTCCCAGAGTTACTTTCTGTCTCTTCTGGAGACAGCAAGGCCCACTTGGATGTCTGCAGGAGCCACAGGCTCATTAGACTTGAAGAGGATCCTTTCCATGCACCAGTAAAAAGACTCACACCACCTTTGTCTTAGGCTTTCGGTAACCATCCCCGGCTGCACTGAAATGCTGGGCAGAATTTTAACAGTAAATGGGGTGTGCCTTCTCCCAGCACTCCTGGTGCAGATTCTGAGCACACTCCAGGGTGCCAAGATGAGCAGGGCAGGAGGGTCACTCTGTAGCTCACGGGCTGGAGTGCACACAGCTGAGACAGGAATTAAGACAATGCTCCTGTGGGCTGAGCAGGGAGGCAGAAAAATCACAGGGAATTCAGTTTGTCAGGTGTGTCAAAGATGTGAAAACAAAAGAAAATAACCCCTCTTCTTCTCCTGCCCACCATCTTTTTTGATTAATTTAAACTTGTTGAGATGAGAAGCCAAGATTTCTGCTTTGCTATCAACATCTTGCTGTCTATAGATACTGACTCATTACTGAGAGGCTGCCTGCCTTTATGCCTTAAACCAGGCAGCCAGAAAATGTTAGACTGAAGCACTGCCTGTTATAGATTGACAACATTTAAAACTTAGATGGCCAAGCTACTGATATAATTTCCATACTCATTAACCATGACATCTCCAGCTCTCCCCCACAGCATTCTGTCAGATTCAGCCAGACCAAAAACCTGTCTGAGCTGCCAGAACTCATTTCTTTACTCCTCCACGGATTGGCATCGCCTGAATGTGCTCTTACCCCTCAGAGCAGAAGTTTGTAGGAATCCTTCCCCGTTTCCCAGCTGTGCATCCTGCCTGCCCTGCACACACACTCACACGCTCTGCTGGCTGTCCACAGCCATGCCCGTCTCGCTGGCACTCTGCCTGCTCACAGGCTGCTCCAACAACTGCCCTGGAGCCCCAGCCAGAGCCAAGTGCCCTCTCCGGAGTTCATGCTCCGTGCCGGCACTAACGCGGTCCTGCGGGATGGCTTCACCCGCACGCTGACAACGACCTCTGAGGGACCCCAGGTCTGCTGGTGGCCACGAGCTCCTGAGTGTTTTCCAGGCTAACATTTGCCAGGTGGCATTGGCAGGGCCGTCTCAGGGCCCAGCAACCTGTCAATAGCAGAGCCAGGCTCACAAATGCAGCGTGACACAGGAATGTGGGGCCCTCGCAGATCTCGCTGTGAGAGGCCGTTTCACACGTGATGTGACACTGGAGAAGCAGCACAGCCCCGGGGGGGAAAGGTGTGTGCTGGCTGGGCCAGGGAACCTTATGTGGGCATTGTGGAAGGGAAGGAGTTTCACTGGTGGGTGTTAGAAGGGCGAGCAACAGCGTTTCCAAAGAGCTGATGTGTCAGAGAGGGAGCTTTACCCTCTGACAACCCCTGCCTGTGAACAGGGAGCAGCTCCCAGGCTCCTGCTGCTCACAACCAGGGTGAGTGCCAGTGTCCCAGCGTGGGTCACCCCAGCACTTCATGGCTGAAGTACCATTTGCTCTGTAAAGAATTCCATATTGAAGAGAGGAAGCAAAATCCCTCCGTGCCACCAGTCTGGGGCATTCACCTGTGGAGGGCACAGCTGAATCCTGGCCCTGACACCACAAGTGTGTGATTAATGCTGCCCAGTGCCACAGCACCAACAGGAACAGAAAGGTTCTGCCCCACCTTGTGTCTCCCAGGAGGGCAGATCGTGCCAGTCCCTGCAGTCAGGATCCCACAGCACCATCAGGAGTGCCCAGGGACAGGCTCTGGCTGTGCTGCCCTGATCAGGACCCCACAGCACCATCAGGAGTGCCCAGGGACAGGCTCTGGCTGTGCTGCCCTGGTTGGGATCCCACAGCACCATCAGGAGTGCCCAGGGACAGGCTCTGGCTGTGCTGCCCCCAGGGTATGTTCCCTACACAGCAGGACAGGGTGTTGGTGGCACATGGCACGTACATGGAGAGCTGCTGGCTGTCCCCACAAGGGCTCCCTGCAGGTCAAGTTACTCTGTCAGCCTTCTCTGCTCACGTTCAACAGGAAACAGGGAAAAGATGCTTTGCTTTGCATTGTAAATCCGGGAGAATGAAATTACATGTGCAGCTTAAAAAATTCACTTAAAATATGAAACTGGTCCAAATGCTTCAGCTCAAAGGAACAAAGGAGAAGTCTTTCTGACAGACTCAGAACCCAGTCAGGAACAATGGGGCTTAGATTTAAAACACAACCCAGAACTGAGTTCTTGCAGTTCCTGGAAAATGTGAGCACTGGACTGATGCATTTTTTTCATTCATTATTATTATCTCCCATAGACATTCATCCTAATCTTAACATCTTTATTGTCCATACAGAGCAAGTTCCTCTCAAACAGAAATGAATGTTCCAGTAAATTTCCTTAGAAAAAACATAGAAATGAAACAAACAAAAAAAAAGGACCCCTTTATAACTTTTTAAAAAACATACTCTTCATGTTGTGATTCAAAGTGCTCTTTGTTTCAGTAAGTATAAATACAGAACTTTACAAAGACAAAAAAGCAAAGGGAGAGAAAGAAAACTTGTGCCCCACATGGGTTAAGTAACAATTGCAGCCTTAGTTCCACACTGGTTACACCGAGAGGCAAAGACCAGGTAAATTCAGGGTTGTTATTCTGCCTCAAGGACAACACATCTTTGTCCCAAACCCTGCAGTCAATACCTATAAATATTCTGAATGCTGTCATAAAATTTTGAAAAACTCCTCTATCAGGGACACAAATACAAGACCTTCAGCTTTAGAACAGCAGCAGAGTTCAGTCAGAAGCTGCAATTCACTTCTTGGAAACGTAAGACAATCGTTCTGCATGCAGTTCAGCTGATGTAAAAGATCTTTTTGCCCGCATTAGTCTTAAATCCTTTTAGCTGAACTCATTAGCAGCGGGACAGCAAGGCCACTATTATCCTCAAGCCCTTTGTGTGCCACTCTCTCCAAGGGGAGTTCCTTTGTCCCAGAGAGAGCAGTGGGCAGGGCAGGTGTGAGGCTGAGCAGGGCTGGGACACCTCCGAGCCCTCCCTCTCACCTTTGCAGGAGCCCAACAAATTATCCCTCCTGCAAAAATGTCCTGTGACCTCTGGCGAGAGACCAGTATAAATCCACAGGAACATTTCCTTTCATTATCAGTGAATACTCTTGAATTGGTTGAAATTGTTCCTGCCACTGATATTGCTGATCTCTGAAGAGATAAACACGAGCTGATTGATGACTTGTCTGCAGGATCTATTTCAGCCACCCCCAGGCAGGATATTTTCCATGCGGGTAATAATAAATCTTACTATTGAATGTCATCAAATGAAAGAAAATGATGGTAAAAATAGGCACAGTTATGTATTTCTTATTATATAATATTAAGGAAGATTTTTCAAAGATTCGAGGAGCTCTCATTTACATGCATGATTTTTTGGAATGTAATCCTTCTGCCTACATTTAATATATATTTTTAAAAGCCTTGTGCAGTCAGGCAATGTGAAGAGACTCTCCTCAAAATAGCCTGTCGTGTAGTCAGGTCTGGAAGGTGAGTTTCTTATCAGGCTGAGACTGAATAAGAACAATGTCCTTTCTCAGAGCTGCCTTTCCCTACCACTTTTTACATGGTATTTTCAGGCGTTGCTTGCACTATTTTGTTCATTTCATTTCCAAAGGAAGCAAATGGCATCCTTTCTGTCAGCTCATTGCAAAGGTCTGGGGGGAGAGCTGTCACTCACTCTTATTGCTCCCAATTCTTTTCTTAAAATCATTGTCGAGTTCCAGGGAAAAGTTCTCCCTTCGTAACGAGAGCAGCATTGAAAATGCTCGTTCCATATTATTTGTGCCAAGCTCAGAAATAAAGATCTAAGCAACTTTCTAGGACCTGTTACACACAATAAAGGCACTGCTTTGTACCAGGGTGGCTGTGCTGCAGAGCAAGGGAAATGTGCAAATCCAAACCTCACATTCAAGATGTAAGCACGAGAGAGAGAGCTGGGAAGACAAGATTACAGGTGGGCCACTTACCAAATGCTGTATTTCACCACCATATTATCTGCACAGTATCAAAAAAAATCTTTGTCCCCAAATGCAATAATCCAGGCAGATAAAGTGTGGAGATACAGGAGAAGGACTGGAGAGAAAACTAATGTGAGGCAGCATTTCCCTGCTCTCTCTGTGCTCGGTCTGTGGAGACAGTTTAGAAAGTTTGTGGACAGGGGACAGAGAAAGAGGCTCTGGAGGTGAGTCCTGTGTGGTCTCTCTGTGCAAAATCTACTGCTCCACTCTGGGTGCAGTTTGTGCAGAGCAAAGATGGTGAGGAGGAAAAGAGAGGGAGAATGAGGAATGATGGGATGTGTCAGCTCCTCAGGGGTCAGAGGAGCTGTTGGCCATGGCCAGAAGGACAAGTGGATGGTTTTATAAAGCCTGGGAAAAGCCAGGCAGGAGATCAGAGGCCAGGGAAGAAGAGTCTGGTACTGCCAAGATTCAACACAAACATGGATTTCATGAATGGAACAGCAACTCATTGCACAGTCAGTTTGCCATTAATTTGGGGGCATTGAGCACAATTAATACAATAAACAACAACACCAAATCAACCTGGAGAAAATGACAGCAGTTCTTGTGATCTCATTGGCCTTCAGGCTGCCATGGGAGGTCTTTTCCACAGTTGACATGGAACCTGTTTGATTTTTATAGGAACCTGAACACCCAGATCATAATTTCAAATCTTTCTTGTTGTAATTCAAGCACTGCTTAACATCCAAATGATTTCCAGCACCATGGATATACACTGAGCTCCCTTGGAAGGCAATATTTTACTCCTTAAACCAGTCTGAGCCTCCAGACTGTCATCAGGAGGAGCACACACTGCACCAGGTGAGCTTGGATTCCCATTTCCAAAGGAGAGCATCATGTGCTATGACAAGAGGCACCAAATTAACCCCCTAAGGCTGATTCTCCTCTGCCATATAGTCATTAGCTTTGTGCACCTGAATCATAAGAGAACCTTCATGTTTGTGACAGAGGTGAGAGAAGCTTCACAAAACTCTCTGTGGATCACAATAAAGCTCTTGGATGCAAAGCTGTCAGCTCAAAACTAGCCAAGGGAAAGCCAAAAGGACACCATCACCATGCACATTCCTGGTGGGACAGGATGAGGAAGGTGCCTTTCACCTTGAGCTCACTGGGAGACCTGCAGTGAGAACAAGCTGTGGCCACTCTCTCTTCTCTCTGGGCAGAACAAGCAAAGGGGAAAGCAGCTTCCAGATCTCTCAGGTTTTGCTTGGGCTTCCACATCTGGGAAAGCAAAGCCAGGTCTCCCAGACACGGCTGCTTCCTCTCTGCCAGCATTCACCCACCTCATTCAGGTTCAGATGAACTATGGCCACACAGGCCTGGCAGCAGCTCTGGGATTTTATGTGGAACTGCTGAATATCCAGGGATAAAAACACACCAGAAATCCCTCATGGGGCTACAGAGCCTCAGTGGGGTGGTCAGAAGCATCCTGGTTTAGATACTCCTTTTCCAGATGACAAAAGCTACTGAAAACCTTTGGACCCACTCAATGAGATGCAAAACCTACCCTGGCTGGGGAGTGTCCAGGCAAAGCCAGCAAATCCTTCCCCTTCAGCACCCCTGGCTATGCAGGCTGGGAGGTCTCTGCTATGAGCTCCAGGCTGGGAGGCAGAGGCACTTCCACAGGCTTCAGCACAAGGTCTACAAGAAGGGAAGAAATGAAAGACTTTGGTTTATTAGATTGTTATTCTCCAATCCCAGCCATTACAGGACAGGCACTGTGATCATGATGGATTCATTCAGAGAACATTTTCTCCCTGCCCACGTAACTGTGCTCCAGATTGAAGCCAAAGCTGGATGGGGAGTGGGGGATAAAAGCTGCAGGCATTTTTCAGGACCATACATAACCCAGGGCTTCCAAAGCGCACCCAAGGAGATGAGCCAGCAATGAGGATGTGGCTTGGCCTGAAGAAACTACACCCAATTTTCCCTTGTACCACAATGTTCTCCCACAGCTCCAGCAAGCCCCCCATGGCAAGGTACCACCGTGAGAAGCGCACAGGAAATTCAGAAGCATTCACACAATCTGCCATTTACTCTTCCAACAAGCAATTTCTGTGTTCTTGGAAAGGTTTATTTTAGCCTCAGCCAGGATAAAATGCAGCATTGCTCCCTGACCATCCCTGCAGCTCTGACGCACACCAGGTTTCCAGGTACCACTGCTGCCATTTCACCTGCAGTTCACAGCACATCGACCTCCTCTCTAATACACATGTACAGCCAAAATCGCTGTGCCCACGGGGACCAATTTATTTTTCCATCACCTGTAGCTTCCTTCATTTTATGCAGGAAGGAGCTGGCAGCCTCTAACAAGGAGTGTTATGAATAGCGTGGTAACGCCTTTCTTCATCCCTGTTAAATTTCTCATTTCATCTTGTGAAGTCAAATCCTGGTTTCTGCAAAGTCCCTTAAAACAACCTACATTGATTATAATTGGCTCTGCACTTGGACTGCATGTACTTTATCTCCAGTTTTGGAGATTCATTGCCTACTCCCGCTGTCTTCCTGCATTTGGATCACTATCCCACTGCCCTGGAGGTTGTTCTGGCAGCTGGAGGTTGTGACAGTCCTGACACAATAAACAGGAGAGGTCCTTTCCAGGAGAAAAGTTGCCTTTCAGTCCTTTTTGACCACGAGTTATGGCTTTTGCCTTGTCCCTCTGTGTGAATCCCCCTCAGCCCCCCATTAGGGGCTGAGCACTCAGACAACTGCTGAGCTGCAGGGGAAGAGCCTGGTGCACAGAAAGGGATCCAGGACCTCTGGGGGGTGGCGTGAGATTTGTATTCTGTGCTACTGGAGCCAGCAAAAATAAGCCAGAATATCAAAATATTGTTTCAGACAGATCATTTGCTAACAGTTTGAGAGGACAGTGATTCTGAATCCATTTCCAATCCCTTATAGTGCTGGTGTGTGAGGAATTCAGCAGAATGAAATCCAGGGAAAGAGGAGGCTTCCCATCAACAGAGCTCCAAATGCCACTAAGATGGATCAGGTCAGGATGCTGAGGGTCTGAGGATCTCAGTACTCAGGCACCTCCATGAACCCTGTGACAAATCCGTGCTGTTTTCTCCAACTAAAATCAAGACCCAACCAAGTTTCACTGGTGGGAACACCTCTCACGTTTCTGCTGCTGGTGTTTGTAAGGACGAAGGTCCAGGGCAGACTGGGCTCAGCACACACAGCTCTGCACCCTGGGCACGATGCTGGCGGTGCCAGAGGGCCCTCATGGAGGGAGCATTCTCACTGGACCAGGACACTCTTTACACGTTGCTTCCCTGTGCTGTGTTGAACCCCCAGCCTTCCAGAGGTCCACGAGGTTGTTCCCGAGTGTTTCACCCTGCTGTGTCACAAACGCATCACGACAAATGCATCCACGCGGGTCTCCCACCGCCAGCGCTCCCCTCGGGATTATCTGAGAGCTCCTGGTACAAAGATAAGCCTTGGAAGCGGCAGCAGCACAACCAGCGCTATCAGCACCTCGTTATGAAAGGAATGTCACGGCCAAGCGCTGCCGAGTCACAAGACAAAACCCACCCCGGTGTTTACAGCAGGGTAGGAAATACCACATTAAAATTAAAGCATGACAAGCGAAGAGCGCACACCTCGGGGTGCAAAGAAATCCAAACCACCTCGAGGCTCCTGGTCCCTTTGTCATCGAGTCAGGGCATTACAGAGAAGATTTGTTTGCAGTGAAAGGCTTTTTGTGAAGCTTTATCTCGGCCTGTAGCAGACAGAACTGACAACCCTGAAGTGGCAAAAACCACTTGGCAAGTGCCACAGTGAGCGAACAAAGGAACCCAACACCATGCATGGCACAGCAAACTATCAGCTCCCAGGGGGAAGTGTCATTTTCACATCCAGTTCGCTACACCAGAGTGGGAGAGAAGCTCCAACTGTTTTGAATTCATGTGTCAAGTCAATCACAGGAACAGATAATATTGGAGTTATATAAAATTTCGGAAGGAACCCACACCCACCACCTGTAACACTCACTCGCCACTGTCAGAACAGCTCTGTAACTGAAGACAGCACCAAGGGAAGTCATCCTGGGGCCTTCTGCAAAGCAGATGATGGGATCATTACAATGTTTCACACACGAACTGAGGCAGAGAATAAGTGTTTATTTTTATTCCCACCAGAACAGTATCCTGAAGTCTCCATTGGACCCTGACTGTAAGTGCTACTTGCTTGATTTAAGTTTAAAAAATTTTGCATCCGATCATAAAAACTTGAGCTTAAGGGAGAGAGGGAGGAAAGGAAAGAGGGAGGGAAGAAAGGGAAGGAAGGAGGAAGGAAGGAGGAAGGAAGGGAGTGATACAGGGATTAACTTTGGGAAGTGGTTAGCAGTTGTAACTAAGTATATAAACCTGGAAACAACAAAAGTCTTGAACATGTCTTTGGTGGAATCATCCCCCATGTTCCCAGCGCTGAATAAAAGGAAGGAACTTGTTCTATTCTAATGGATTTGATTGTTTCTTAACTCAGGAAGAGGAGGGAGGAAGGAAAGGAAGGAGAGGAAGGGAAGGGAAGGGAAGGGAAGGGAAGG
>VWZD01006025.1:711464-783025 GCA_013396695.1 Sakesphorus luctuosus
GAAGGGAAGGGAAGGGAAGGGAAGGGAAGGGAAGGGAAGGGAAGGGAAGAATTGTTTCACTCTTTTTTGCTGCAAGGCCTTGATGCCCCCCAAGGGAAATCAAACCAGGTTTGTATAGTTCCCTTCACCCACACAGGCAGTGCTGGTGCCAGAGCTGGGACCTGAGCAGTCAGAAGCCTTGTCCAGGAGCAGGGAGGCTTCAAGGACCTGCAGCCTCCTCACCAGCAGCCAGGGATGGTCCCAGACATTCTGCTGGACACTGGGATGCAATGAGCTTATTCCTGCCCACACCTAATCCAGTCAAACAGCATTAACAAGAGCTGGGGCTTGCACAGTGGAGCTGAGCCTCTCCAGCTTTTCTCCCACAGAGAATCAGGAGCTTGCATAGGGTAATTTCTGAGCCCAGGAAGAAGAGCTTAATGTGAATGGTGTCACCACGTGCAGAATCTCAGGGCTCCCTGACGCTGCAAGTCTCACCCCTCGACCTTCCCAATAGCCCTTCTGCCCTCCTGTGTACACATTCAGGGCTAAAATCCATGGATTTGAGTTCTACACTTTGCTGTGTCTTGGCACACCAAAGAGGAATCACACCTGTCCTGATTTTCCCATCCACCACTGCCCCAAATTAAAGCTACACCAGCCCTGTCCTCTTTCACAAGCACTGAGAGCAAAGGGAGAAAACCACAAGGGGAACAGATGCTGTGGCTTGAAGAAAAAGAGAAAGAGAGAGAGAAAAAGATATCATTGCTCTCTGAAAGCATCCAGAAATGTTCCCATTCAATGCATTCAGGCCTACACAAGATCAGGGAGAGCACAGGACTACTGTGAGGAAAATCTAGGTCACATATGATCACAGCAGCACAGCTGCCACCATCTCAATGGCCACGTGAAGCGAGGGCTGAGCGAGGACCTCTGCTGAAGAGGGTTTTTTTATTTTTCAGTCCTGTTTTACAATTTCCCCTCATTAAGGTGTATTTTCCGGCAGGGCTGTGAGTACATTGTGTCTTCAATTGGGGTGAAGGATTTAGCCATAAATCCTAAAAACGATTCAGTCAGTGGAATTTCTGTAGGATCATTTAAATAGTTTATAGGCTGCCAAGTAGGATTTTAACCGTCTAACAGTGGCAGGAACAGTGTTACTTTCCTGTTCTTTTGAATGCCAACACGTTTCTTAGTTCTCTTTGTTTCATATCTGTTGTGGAAAGATACACATTGCTCCCATTTTCATTAAGGAAACAGGAATCTTATACTGTTTTAATACACCTGTGCAAACTTCTTGAAATCCTCCCATTCAGTGCTCTCTTTTTGTTAAATACACAGGTCAGACCCTGTGGTCCCTTCTCCCCCTTCAAACAGGAAAGTTAAAATCAATGCATGCACACACAAAAAAGGGGGCAAAAAGGAACTAGGACAGCATAGCCCCAAAACATGGTCTTTTTTCTATATATTTAAACAGACCCCCCACCACCCTTTGTTCTCCCCTTTTCCACACCTTTATAGAACCAGGCAGGAGCTAAAGCCCAAATCCTGCCCACTCCTGCAATTCAGGAGATTAGAGGGAAGGCACAAATGTTCGTGGGTGCCATGAAGTTGAGCCAAGCTCTGGGAGCAGCATCCCCAGGAGCTGTGCCAGGAGCCCGGGCTCGGCAGCTGCAGCAGGAGCAGCTGGGCAGCAGGAGGAAACTGCACGGCCCCAGCCAGGAAAACGCGGCACAGAGGGAGCCCTGAGTGGAAGGGAGGATGTTCCAGAGAAATCCGGAATAAGGATTTGTTCCCCCAAACAGGCAGCCCAGCCGGGAGCAACAGGAAGGCAAATCACCTGGCGGCAGAGGGACAGACTCACCCCCATTGTCAGACCTGGCCAGTGCCTCCCAAGGTTTTCTGAGCCCCATTCCAGGCCCTGGGACCAGCACGATGCCCCAGGCACGGGGAAAAGCAGTGACACTCGGGGCTCAGGGCAAGGGCTCTGCTGAGTCACGGCTGCTAATTATGTAACTCAGTGTGTGTTGTAAAGACAGATATTTTAATGCATGGCAGTTCAAGAGCAAAGACTTTTCTCAGTATCTTAGGTAATATGCCCTTTACCAGGGACTAGAAGTAATGCTGTAATATTAAAAACCTCTGAGATGGAATCAGTGCTGGCTGGAGTACTGGGGTGGCAGCAAACCCTGTGCCCTGGGCCAGCCTCTCCCTGGGGAAGCCCAGGGGTATCCCAGGGATCCTCCCTGAGCTTTGTGGGACAGGGTGGAACAGCTCAGCTGATCCTCAGCCCTGCTCTGGGCTCACATTTGGAGGTGGCTGAGGAGGCTTTGTCCTGTGTGGGGAGCTGGTTTGAATTCACAATTCTAATCAGATGAACCAAGTAACTTTCAATCTAATTAGGAGAACAGTAGGGTTTGTTCTCACTCCACAACCATTTAATCTTCCGACTCATTAGTCGTGCACAGGCCCCATGAATATGGATATCTGGGAGGAAAAAAATGTCTTTGACCTTGATGAGGAAGATAACACACATCCCTGGTGGGTGTGCTCACCTTCACTCGGTTATTATGGACATTCAGCCATTCCTCCTGCCTGGACCAGGCTGGGAGGGCTACACCAATTAGGCACCAGAGTCCTGATGAACCTGTAATGATTAGCACAGTATTTAGGGGCAAGCTGCCTCCTACCAATCTGCACACAAATACAACTGTATGGGGTTTAGGCCATACAACCAGTGCTTCAACAGCTGGGGTGAGAAAGAGGAAACACATTCAAAGGCAAAAGATTCAGAGCAGGATTCTGTTTGAGATCTCGAATACACTGTTGCAATACATTGGTATCATTCCTGCACTCCCTAAGGAAAAACTATTCCTAGAAATCTTTTTTAAAAGAATTTCATTTCACATATAAAAATGCTCAGCCCCATTATTTCTAGAGTAGAGTGAAGATCTCAACTATCAGGAATATTTCCTCAGTTTAAAAAATTATTCTACATTGCTAAGAAAAATATACTCGTGGGCAAATTCTCTGATTTTCCTCTGATTTCTGGATTTATATTATATTTCTGCTCTTACTGAAACTAACAGGGGACCTTCCTTTGACCCAAGTAGGGTCCCAGAAGCCACATCTTCTTTAGGTCTGTTTAGCTCCCCTTGCATTCCATTACAAAATCTCCCAAAATTGACTTTAAAACACTTTCTCAAGTGACAGTGGCAGAGCTCCTACTGAAGCCCATGTACCTGATGCGTTTTGGGCACTACACCTGGAAAATATTTCAGTCTGAAACACTTGTGAAGCACAGACACTGCTTTAGGCTGGAGACAACCCTAAACATCAGGGGCTACTTAAAAATCTGACTCAAGTATCTGAGTCGGACTGTTGTGTAGCTCTTGCTGAAAGTCTCCCTCTGGGAGCTGTAACAAGGCTGGTAGGGATCCAAGCAGAGCTGTTTCCTCTTCCCTTGCTTGCTTGGGTTTCCATCACAGAGGAGACCAAACTGTCCCACTGGAGGGGCCCAGAGGCAGGAAATGGGATGACCTAAAGAACATAACGAGGGAAGGGACCTTAAACCCCGGTCAGACAAGAAAGATCCCACAAAGCACCATGTTGGCCACCTCCTGTTGCCTCCATGAGGATGAGAAGCAAAATGTGGATCTCAGCTGTGGGAATAACCAGGCAAAATCCAGCTAAATGTGAGGGTGCAAGGCAAAGAGGCCAGATCACACTGTGGACTGACTGGTAGAGGTACAAGAAGGGCTGTATTTACTTTTGTGTTACCCTGTTTAGCCATCCTGTTTCTAGGTGTTTGCTGTCTCTGTTGTTGTTTATTTTAAAAGCCTCCCATGGACCAGAATTCCCACACTTTTGACTGAGACCCTGCAGAAGTAACTTCTTCCCTCAGCCATAAAGCAAACACCAGCAGGGCAGAGGGCTCTCCCTGCAGAGACAGCACTGCCCTGAAGTGAACCAACACGTGCAAAGCCTTCGCCCCAAGTGGGGAAGACCTTTTAACTTGACTCTGCCCGTATCAAGGGGATTAAGGGTACCATTTAACTCAGTCCAGCTTCTCAGCTAACAGTATCCTCGCACGCACCTCCACTGCTCTTTCGCAGCACTGAGCAAGTTCACTTGAGCCAGCTCTTAAGGCTTTTATCTTTAAAGTCAATGCAGATAAAAGTTCAAGAGGCCACGGAGATGCAACCTAAAGCTGCCCCTCTAAAGTAACAGGCTGCAGCTGCACGAGGAGCAGGGACAGCCGGTGCCCTGCGAGGTCCCGGCCAGCGCTGGCCCCGCTGAGCTCGACCTGCCACGTCCACAGCAGAGCAGGATTTGTCCTCCCAGCAGCATCCCAAACCCCAGCTTCTGAGCAGAAGCTGCTCACAAACATCAACTGTTTCCAAAGGCTGGTTTGTGCTGGGGTGAAATGAAACAAGTCCAGTTGTTGCGTTTCTTTTTCCCTGCGGAGCAGGTTGAGGCCAAAGAAATTTAACCGCTGCTCAGCTGTTTTCTGCTGACATCGCCTGCATTCCTCTCTCTTCTCAAATAACATTTGGAACTCCCTGCCAGACAGTGCAATTTGATATATGCCCTGATGATAGAGAGTGGAGGGGAGGAAAGCATGTTGGCTGATATTTTTCCATTACAAATCCAAACGACCCAATCTACAGTTTAATCTGCAATAAAAACAGCAATTTCTGAGCGCTGGGTCACTCACTTAGGGCCAACACTTGCACCCAGAACCTTTACTCACAGATCACTTCTCAGAGGTTGTTACAAAATGACCCTCAATACTATTTCCCAGCTACAGCCTTTGAGGGCACCCCATGGATTTGAAGCCCCACAGTGCTGGATCCCCAGACAAGACGTGACTCTGCCGGGAGCGGTTCAGCTGCAGCCGCTCACGGCGCCAACAGCCTCATTCAACCCCGAGGAGGTTTTTCCTTCCCAGGTACCTCAGAGATCCCTCAGTGTTGAAAAGGATGGTTTGCCTTTCATGAACCCAAGTCTCAGTGGCTGCCACCAACGGAGGAAAAAGCCAGCATTTACCACACAAGGGTTTTCCTATACTAATGTCAGGAAATACCACAAATGCCAGGATGAAATAAAAATCCACAGCCCCTCCAAATACCACATGAATTAGCAAGGTAAGGGCTTAGAATTTCTGGTATTTCGATGTCAATGCTCCTCTATGTGTTTGGAAATTCAGGGGTCTATTACTGCCTTTTATCTGCAAATATAAATTTGCTTACTTCTGCATCCTGATCACAACACAGTGCTCTCAGAGTTGTGATAGTCCAAAAATACACAACAGAAGAAAACACAGTTTTTGGCTGTGCTGCTGCTCTGCAAGATTGAAAAGACAAAGTCCTTTCCTTTCTGCGGGGACTGAACCTTGCTGGGATACTCGACCCAGTCACTTTATCATCTCCCAGTGCTTCTCTCCCAAGGCTGGAAGAGCAAAAACACGATAAGAAATTTCACTTCAACATCAGCTGGCCTGAGGACAAGGAGGACAGAACTCTCTGAGGAAAGGCAGCTCCCAAGGGGCTCATAATTGGAAGCATTTCAGCTGTGAGAGCTTTGCACTCCCAATAAGCATGGCCAGAGCTACTGGACATGCAGCTTGAGCTCAGCCCCTGTGGGCTGCACAGGCCAGGGGGGCTCCTGGATGGACAGACAGCCCCTTACACTCCCCACACCCCTGTATCAGTGAGTATTTGTGGGTATTTGTCTGGCTCTATGTCCTGGAGATGGAGTCTGAACCCTGGCTCAGGCACCAAAAGCACAGATGTCTTCAGGCTAAACAAAACCCAGTAAATCTTAGACCACAGCAAGTTTCCATTTTTTCTATTACCCCAAGATCTATCACCTAATCTAAATGATACTATCACCAATGTAATTTATTCTGTGATCAGCTTTCTCTCTCAGGGTGTTCAGGGGCCAAATACCAGTGGGGCGTGACAGAATGTGCCAGCAGTGAATCCTGGGTCCACCCTGTCCCTCTGCAGGTCCCTGGGGCCCTGCTCACGCTGCCAGGGACTGCTGGGCTAACCTGATACACACAGTGCTGCATTCCAAGCACTCACTAAACATCTCTTTGTAAGGGATTTCCAAAGTATATTTGTCCCGAGGTGTTCTCCAGTCCTTCACCCCTATGGGGACATCCTGGGGACAGCCAAAATTCAGTGCTCTCTATGCCTTACGGTCAGGAGGCAAGTTAGTTGGCTTGGAGCTTCTCTGAATAAATCAGCTTTTGGAGGGGATGAAAGAAAAACGTGACAGAATTTGGTCCTTCTCATTGAAATGACCTTATGGAGCAGCTGAGGGAGTGGGGAGGGCAGATTCACCTTCAACATGATAATCTCCTGCGAGCTCTCCTTACAGCATTCCCAGCTCCTGCCCTTCACTGGATGCTGAGCACGAATGGAGGAATGAATCACTGCTGATCTTGGCAAAATACCAGTCTCCCTCCCTTTGCTCCAGCTTGGAATAATCCCAATTTTCCAAATGGCTTCAGTGAATCCAGGATTTAAGTTCAGCTATTAAAAAGTAGCGGGAACCCATAAATCACAGGCTTTATATCAGCGAGCTCTTTGATGCATTTAAAACAATTACTGGGAAATATATGATCACCCTAAAAATAACTATTTACGTGAACACCAAGAGAGGAGCTACTGTCATAACACATGGACAATCTCATCTCCACCCTCAGCCCCAAAGGCAGGCATGAAGAGTCTTTCCACTCTCTTTTGCTGCTCACAGCTGTATTAGAATTGATAATATGCCGAAATGGCAAATGCTTATGATGATGTTAGAGCAGCACAGAAATTATGCAGCAAATTAATGTATGCAGGAAATTAATGTATGCCTTCTTTCAAGGCCAAGAGGGTGGAGATCAGCAGCCCACAGGAGGTCATTTTTTCACCCATCATATTGCTCACAAAATGGCTTGTAATTACACACTTTTACACCAGGCTTATATCAGTGGTGACATTTAATTCCTGCCATGGATATGGATACAGGAATGCTGGATCACACAGAAGGAGCTAATCTAGAAGCAGGTCGAAGAAGAAAGCAGATTAATTCATTTTGCAGTCCACACTTTGCCAGGAATTTGTAGCAGCAAAACTTTTCCAGCCTGCGACCAACAATGTTGGCTCTGCCATGCAGTTTTCAGCTGTTGCTGATGTTGTTTTGGGGCTCCACTGCTGCTACTGGTCTGTCACCAGAGCGTGACAGAGTGTGCAGCGCACGGATGTGGCTCCCACAACGGCAGCAATGGGAGCTGCCATCTCTGTGCACATGTGGCGACAAAACACGGCTTGTATGAATTATGCTTTGGAGGAGAGAAGAGGCTTTTACCACAGAAGCCCCACTGAAGAGGTTAGAGCACAGCTCCCCCCTGACCCGAGCTGGGACAGAGCAGGAAACCACACACCAGAAGTGCCTCAGCTCCAGGTCACAGGAAGCACCTGTGGCACCAGATGCCAAGTCTTCAGTGTCTGCACTGCCAGCAGGAACACAACCTCTCTGCTCCCACCGATTCTTCTGCAATGACACAGGGACAACACACAACCTCCACCACTGAGGTGGCTCCTGCCATGAAACCCAACAAACTGCAGCTCAGCCCTGGCAACCAGCCCATCAGTGGTGCTGTCTGGGGCCACGGGGCTGGGCTGGTGAACCTGCAGAGCAAATCCAGGCTGTCCTGGGGGTCCTCCAGTGTGCCAATCCATGCTGGAGGAATACACTGCCCCATGGCTGCTGGGATCCCGGAGACACTCCAGCCAGCAAGGAAGGGTTTTCCATGATGGTTAGAGCAGGCTGGAACAGGAAGAGGGAGCTCTTCCACTGTCCCCTGCAGAAACCCAAACACAAGGTCATTCCTGGGTTTTGTCCTCTCCTTCCCAATCTTTGGTCTCACAGCCCCAGATCCCCTCATCTTCTTTTGCTGCTACTTCCACCTCCCCTTCCCCAGGAAAGGGCACATTTGCTCCTGAGCTGGCAGCGCTGGCGTCCAGGAATTTGCACTTCTGAGCCTCCCTTACCTACCTTCCCAAGGCTACCCTTGCTCCGTGGTCCTGCTGGCAAGAGGCTACCAGGGAAGACAAGCACAGAGATCACCTGGTGGGGGGCATCCAGCTCCAGTTGAACACAAAGCTACGAGTAGGATCTACTGCACAGAGCATTGGAAACCTTTGGGTTGGCTTCCTTATGCATCAAACTTTGACACTCTGCTCTGTGTGCACAAGATTAGTGTTATTGGCACAACCCACTTAGGAAATCTCTGAAAAAGATTCAACCACTGCAGCATGATGAGGGAAGATGTCTTGATTTAAGAACACAGACATTACTAGAAAGGAAAAAAAAATAAAAGGGTCCCTTACTGTTCTGATATATCAAAAGGAGACTAATGAACCACCAGTTCATAGAACGACCCTGCTCTTCATTTCAGAGCCAGGCTGGCCTTTTGTGTTAAGGACACTGAATAACAAGAGCAAGAACAAACAGAAAGAACCCTTTCCCCCTGCCCAAAGTAAATCCTGAAATGAAATAATTTAAAAACTACACCCTTCTGCCCTACTTTAAGGTCCACTAAGAACAGATGAAAAGTTTTGTTCCATTGGCAAAACTGAATCAAGGCTTTTGATCCTCAAAGATCTCTTAATCGCTTTGCACATCGGGTCCTTTCATTATTTCAAACATACTTGAAGAGAGAGACTTTCCTCTCTCCCCTTTTTTTCTTCTTTTTTTTCCTTTTTTTTTTTTTTCAAGACTCCTCTGTGTTTGGGCCATTTCCCAGCCATCTCTGGCAGGATGGCAGACAGCTGTTTGTTCTTTACTCACTGAGTTTCAACATATACACAGGTTGGCCTGTTAGCAGAGTCGAAAAAAGCCTGATCCTTGCCACCACTTGTTCTAGCTCACAACGTCCACCTCTTTGCCCTTCTGGTGCCTAAGAAAAGTTCCAAGGAAGATTATATGCTTCTGGTTAAAAAAAGAAACTAGTTGTTGGTGGGATGATTGTTGGGGTTTTTTTAAAGCTTGACTCAGAACTGGAGTGTCTGTCACAGCAAAATGAACTTAAATCAAGGTTTCTCAACAATTTTCTGTCTCTGCAATTCCAGTAAGTCAAATTCAGCACCAAATCACCAATTCTCAAATAAAACAGGGATAGAATTTGTAATAACCCAGGGCATTTTACCATCCCTGTGACAAGAGTGCTTAACTGGAGTCAGAGTTTTCCAACAAATATACAGGACAGCGTCCTTTGTTTTTCCATTAAAGTCTTAATTCTGGTCTTGCACTCAGTGACCAGTGGAATGGGAAGAGGTATTTTCCAAAGAGAAGACCATTCTTTGCTTGGGCAAGACTTTGCAAGGAGCAGGCTCCCCAAAATTAGAGCACAAATCACAGGCAGGAGCGATGGGAGGTGGAGCGCGAGTCAGGCAGCTCACAAGGCATCCAGGGGGATGGATAACATCGAAAACAAACTCCACCTGGAAAGCTGAGTGTAGGCAGCAGAGCAGAGCAAGTTTAATGCGTTCGGAGCCTCAGGCATTGTTTAGCAAGTGGGTGGATGCTTTCTGAGCCAACTTCATCTACCCGAATGGTGTCAGAGCCATTGTAAACTGCCTTGTTAAATTATGGTCACAAAGCAGTGCAGAGCTGGGGAGGGCTGGCAACTAAAGGCTGCACCAACCAACCCAGGCACATGCCCTGTGGTGCTGCAGGAGGCAGGTGATGACAGCACTGCCCTGCAGGGACCCTCCTGCCTTCAGGCCAGGCAGCACAGAGCCCAGACCTGCCAAGCTGGACAGGACTCTGTCTCCATCTCACCTGGGCTACCTACCAGCCACACTCCTCCAGGTTTCCTTGTCACTAACTAGAGGAAAGACAGTCTTTCTGGTAGGTGTCAAAGGATCTGCCTTGAACTTCTGCCCCAGCATGTAGCTGTCAGGCAGGCCAGCCTCTCCCAGCCTCCTCTCTCTTCCCCTGAGTTTATCCCCTGGAGGCAGGGGAAGTCTGTAAATAAATATGATACCTCACCCCACACTGCTTGTACTGATAGTCAGGCTTTCAGATTCAGCCACAGTAAAGCAACATTTAGATCCTGCTCACTTACTCCACTGTACCAGATGAGTCAGATGAAACACAGCTGAGACCACACCAGCCATCACTGCCCCACAAACCACTCCATCGGCATCAAACAGAGATGAAAAATGCCAGATCCTCCCAACAAGTGTCCTGCCTGAAGCCCTGTGGGTGCCCAGCCCACACGGACCTCCCAGAGCCTGGACATGTCCACATGGCCAGGGGAGAAAGCAGAGCAGGAAGATGAGCTTTGTCCTCATCAATTTTGAGGAGCAAACCACTGCCCAACACAACAGACGTGTTTTCCAGTGTTCACCAGAGCACAAAGCCTGACAAGAGAGGAGTAAAAGGAAACCAGCTACCTCCTGAGCAGCTTTCCATAATGGGAATGCCATACATGGGTTGGCAGCTGGTGTGTGGCACAAGGGAACTGCTCCTAAGGGCCTCCCTGGGGACAGGGCTCCCTCCCTGGGGACAGGGGTCCCTCCCCTGCACAGACATGGGGCTACTCACTGTAGAGGCCTGATGTTCCACACCACCTTCCTGCCCCTCAGCCCTGCCTGTCACCAGCCACAGCCCAGTTCTGCGCTTCCATGGATTTCCATCACTGTATGTACTTGTGCCTTGCTGCTGGCAGGGTAATTTCCAGTTCTGCCCTTCCCAGTGCCTGCTGAAACATTAAACTTCATTTTACTTGGCAGCTAGAGCCCACTTTTCAAGCAGCTATGAGCAAAAGACCCCTCAACTGATGCAGATAAGCATGGTTTTATTTTTAATTTTTAAATTAAAACAAACAATTTGTGTTCCAGGCTGTGCAGTCCACATCCATCTCCATAAAACCCCACACAGAGCAAAGGAGACATTTTGGCCTCCCCAGAGCCTGGTTTTACCCTTAATATTGCACATTAATAAGGATGACAAACTTCTAAAGCGTCTGTGACTCCTTTTTGCATAACCTCCATGAAATCAGAGTGCAGGCAAGAGTTCCCACTGAAATAAAAGTCCAGTTAGAGGTAGGAATTAAACCTAGGGCATAGGTTGAGTCTACAGAGAACTGAAACTATGGAATAGCTCTGACTAGACTTACTCCTCCATGGTCTTACTCCTGATGGTGAGGGCAGGACTGTAAGACATTTGGGGGCTGACTCCCAGCAGCAGCAGTCTCTGTTTGCCCAGGAACAGCAGGGCTGGACCCAGAGCATTTTTACCCAGCAAGCCCCATTGCTGATGGCAGGGGTCTCATTCCTGACAAACTGGAACCACTGAAGCCCAGCACTGGAATGCAAGTTGGTGAGGACCTGACCTAGCACAGCCTATTGGAAACACAGGAGCAGTGACAGAAGGGATGAAGGGTCTGCAGGCCTGGTGTCACTGCACACACAGTCCCAGCACCAGAAGCAGCAGCAGCAGATGGAGCAGGACTGTCCACATGGCAGAGCTGGCCCTTCCATACGACTCCAGCAGCAGAGGAACAAGCAGGGAGGAGCTTTGAGGAGAGCAGAGCTGGAACACATGTGAGCAACAAATGAGATGCTGAGCAGGGGCTCTGTGTCTTCTGTTGTTCCTGGCATGGCAGCATGTTGGATACAGAGGTTCTTTTTCAAGTAGAACCAAGTTTAAATGAAACACCTGATGAGTGATTATTTCAAACTACATCCTCAAGATCGAGGAAATAGCCCAAAGCCTGGTCCTGCTGTCTCTGGCACGTTACAGGTCTCTGCCACAAAGTAAAGCCCAAAAGGTGAAGATACACCAAATATGCACAAAGCTTCCAACCTAGATGTGCCCACACATGCTGCTGTGCTACAGAAAGATGCCAAGAGCAGAGCTTTTTGACTTAGAAAGGCATGCAGGCAGGCAATGAAAGAACTTCAGATTTGTGCTGAGTTCCCTTAGCATATAAATTATATATACTATAAATATACACACCATTTATTTATATGTAGTAAAGGCACCAGGACTCAGGAGCTCTGGGCTAAGGTTTATGTCACTCCCACAGGCTTTCTGTAAAGGTTTAGGGAACCTACTGCTCTTGTCTTCCTTTGGGTTGGGTTTTTACATTTATAAAATAAAGAAGGTAATTCTGGTTAGGACCCACTGCACCAGCATCAGTAACCCTGGAGCAGTGCAGACCACTGATTTCTCTGTAAGTTAAATACTGCCATTAATGCCACTGGAGCATGGTGAGGGGCTGCCACTCTGCAACTGCTCCTGGACATTGTATTGGGTTACCATGGCTGGGGAAAGGAGAGAAAATCATGCTGCAAATTCCCCAGCCCGGGATATTGTGATATTCTGAAGCTGATCAGTGCAACTGGTGGATTGAAAAGCTTCCCTGTGGAGTTTGAAGATATGAGGCCAGAATTTTCATTAGTCCCTCCTGCAGATGCTTTAACCCAGCAGAATGTTTCCAGGACCTCTGCCCACCAGCTTTTCCCAGTTCAGCCCGTTGCTTGTGGGAGATTTGTGCAAGAAGCCAATCTGCTCTTTCAATGCAACTCAAAGCCAACTCCTTCAGCGGGCAGAACAGTCACAGCAAATTTCCTATCTGCTTTCCCAAGGTCCCTTCTGTCACACAAATAAACAATAGCAACAAAAAAGTTTGTTTTTATAGAGCTTGGCTTAAGAAGCCAGACTTGGAAACGTCCTGAGTGGAGCAATGCTCCAGCACCACCCAAAACTCGCCAGCACCGCAGGCTCGCCAAGGCTGTTAATGTGACGGCTGGGGGGAAATGAAACCTATTGCTACCATCTGCACAAAGGAAACAGAGGCAAAGCAAAACCCCACTGTGTGAGCAGAAAGAAAGGTTCAGCAGAGCTGAGACAACACAAACCATATGAGACACTTGTTAAATCCCTCCCTGCTTCTTTCTCCACCACTAAATGCTGCAGGACAATGGTCAATCTATTCAATAGAAGCTTAAAACAAGACCCTCAGGACCATCAGTGGTGCAGGTCTCTGTTTTCTTACAGATTTTGGCACACTGAGGCCCTGGTAAATCTTTAAGACATGAATAGTTTGCATACTTTGAGCCCCACAGATGGTTTGGATCTAAAGACCTTGTGCAGACTGCAGTGGTCACGAAACCCGTACTCACAGCTAGAACTTGGGATGCATCACATTTTTACTGTTGTTTGTACTGCTCAGTTTGTGAACCAGAATAAACAAATGAGCTTAAAAAAATGAAGGCAGTTTGAAAAGAGCTTGATTTACTGTAAGCCCTTGATTCAGCTCATTTTACCCCAGAGGTAACTGTGGCTCTAGTGTGGGCTGTTTGACAGGTGAAGAAAACCTCTCCCTCAGTAATCCTGCTCGGGGGGGGGGTTAATCTGCAACCAGCTCTATCTGCAGCCCTGGCCCCTCCAGCTGCACCAACATCTCGGACTGGAAAGCTGGCAGGAATACCTTGGTAGTGCACCAGGAGGCTCTGGGAATGTCATTACATTTTCCACTCACCCAGCGTGTCTCCGGAAGGCCATCTACGGAAGAGAACACAACCAGCGTGTTGCCGCCCAGCCCTCTGGAGTCTCTCCTTTCACACCCACTGCCAAAGCACAAACACCCTCACCCCAGGCCAGATTCTGGTCCTCCTTTATACAGCAAAACCCCAAATCCACTAATATCAGCTGCAGGCTCCTGCTGCAACAACTACTGACCAGCAGCTCTGAGGGGACAAGCCCTTCCCTCCTGCCTCCAGCAGTGCCAGGCACTGATTCTCCATTGCTTCAAACTGAAGTTACCATCCACAAACCACATCCCAGTGCTGTCCCTGGAGTGCAGGGACTGGCATCCCCCTCCAGTGGCTCTGGTACATACCTAGGCTTGTTGCAGCCTGTCCCTCAGCTGACACTTGCAATGGTGCCGTGGCACCCCAGCACTTTTCACTTGAGTTTTGGAAGAAGCTGCAGTTGGCAGAGCTGGCAGGGGAGAGAGGTAAAGGATTTATCAGCTCTGGAGTTCATTTTAGACAGGGTACACACAAAATGCAGCTCAGCTGGATTCACTTATGTCCTGGTCTGAGCAGATGTGAGGATATCCGGTGACCTTGTGGAAAACAGACTCACCTGGAGAGACTCAGAGGTTTGTACCAAAACCAGAGTTCTTCCAAAGAGCAGTTTGCACTTGGTGATTGCAAAAGTCCTCCTGCAAATAACAGACCACCAGCAGGGTCACACACAGAGGGAGGCATCTCTGTGCTCACAGGATACACAGAATTTCCATAGGTGCCAGAAAGAGAAAGGTGTCAGACCATTCCCTCCTTACAGGAAGATATATGTCACTTTTTCAGGACAACCAGGCAGATGTCCTGCCCAAGGCAGCAAAATGTCACTTGGCAAACTAATGAGGGTATTGGAGTAATACTGTCCCACCTAGACCTGTGCAGCAGGGCTGTGGCACCCCAGGGGCTGCTGTGGGGTGAGCACTCTGCGTGTGCCCCGAGCTGACGGACAGCTGTGGTGTGACCAAACCTCTCCCAGCGGGACTGTCTAACTCCAACTTCAAAATTGAGCTTCTGTTTCAAGTCAGATTTTCCCCTGATGTGCCTCATCCTGCCCAGAGACAAAAATAGAGGAAGTGAGAAAACAGACCTTTATTACCAACTGCAGTCCCACTGCCCAGCAGCCAGCCCTGCGCTCCATGTCAGCCTCGCAGAAAGGGAAAATAATAAACCCAACAGCCCGCACTGCCCACAGAGTGAAACACAGACAGCAGCAGCCTTTATGCAGCTCAGTCCCCACGTGTGTGCAGGCTGAGCAGAGCTGCAGGCCTTGTCCTACACACTGGCCAACCTCTGCTCCGGCTCTGGATGTGCTTCAGGAGCTGGCCATGCCACAGGCCTGTCCGTGGGTGAGCTGCATCTCCTCTCTGTCCTGCTGGAGATGATGATCCCTTTCCAGGATTCCTCATTATTTATCTATACATAGTGGACCATTTGAAATCTGTTTTTTTACTTGCTGGAAAAGGAAACAAGAGCCAGTGGTTACAATGGTGAGTATAATGGAATAGTTACATCAGGGTTAAAGTGTGTGCAGTTGTGGTGGGGAACAGGAAGAGGACTGCAGGCTGCTGTTGGCATTGCTGACCATAATTACCCCTTAACCAAACCATGGCTACACCCTGTCCTGTACACCACTTGGGATTTCCAGACTGAAACACATCTCAGACTCTGCATCTGTCCCTCCTGATGTCTGTTGTGAGGTTTTGAGGGTCCCAAGTCCACAGGGACTGCTCATGCAAACTTGGTATTTAACAAATGGTTTGGCTGAGCCAAGGAAAACAGGCAATGGGGACACAATGGAAAGCAAAGGAGCAGCTGAAGGAGCACGTTACGCCTTCACGTTATTTTATGAGGAACATGTTAGCCCTGAGGGAAAAGTGTGAGGAGACAAATCTTAAGTCATTATATAAAAGAGATATATGGGTATCTCCCAGTCCACCAGAGACACCCACCTTCTCCGCACCCATGGACTTCAATGAGGAAGGGCAAAATGCCTTTAACTGTGTCCCATCCCTTCTGATCTCCTATTTCTCTCTGCCCAGCAAAGCCTAGAGACACTGTTCCCAACCCCAGGGCTGCACTGCAGTTCCCTGGATGCAGCAGGGAAGCAAGTGAACAAATGCCAGAGCAGCACTGTCCCCCTCTGCACGTCCCTGGGGACACACCAGGACCTCCCTGCTGGGCACTCTGTGTCACTGGAGCCCGAGAGTCTGGGCTCTGGGGAGCACGTTCAACCTCTGGCATATAACCCTGCAATCCGATCTCATCCTTTCCACAGGGGCCATCCCTTCCCACCTCAGCACTCCCTGGCCTGGGCACCAGCTTAACCCACCTGCTCTGGGATGTTAGTTGGTCATTCCATGTTAGTGCTCCTCTAACATGGCATTTATCTGCAGTTTCTGGGATGCTGAGAGGCTGCCCCAACCTGCCTGCCTCGGATGGGCAGGATCAGTGGGATGAAAGCCTTCTGGAGCTGCTGTAACCACAGGCCACAGTCCAGTCAGGCACTAACCCCCAGGACCGCTCCCAAACCCGGGAGCGACAGTCCAGCTAGGAATGTGAAAGGCAGTGAGATCTTGCCACAAACAGGCCAGCCCTTTGGCAGATGGGGCAGGAGGGCCAGGGCAGCACAAACAGCAGCTCTCAGAAGGCCATAAAGGGCTTCTGTTTCCCGACACGCTGCGACAGCGGGAAGGCGGAGGCCGGGAGAGCAGCAGTGCCGGCCACGTGGCAGGGCAACCACCGCCCAGTTTGTTGGCATCCTCTAAAGTTTAAATACGCTTTGAGCCAGCAGTGAATCATCCCTGGCAGGTAAGAATGATATTAATTTATGACATGCCAAATGCAAGCAGATCTTTTGGTGTCAGTCCAATGGTTTTAGTCTTATTAACACACGGCGGCGGCTCAGGTTGCAGCTGTGCACATTAAACTCTGGCAAGTGGCATTTTAAACAATGACAAACTTCAGAACAATCACTCCACACATGGAGCCAGGCCAGGCCAAAGTGAAGGGTGGCAGAATAAAGGTCAGTGGGGGGAACCTGTTTGTCTGGGAGAGGAACAGGTGGCCGCTGGTCTGCTGCAGGGTCTTTAAACTGTCTGAAGGACACAGTCATGGATCATTTTAACCCATTAAGCTGCTTAAGCCTTCCCTTACACTGGTTTGAACTTCAAGAGAGTATTAAATCTTAAAGAGCTTAGTAATACATCTTGAGGAAAGCTCTCCCCTGTGCTCCTGCACCCAGAGTGCACATGCTGCATCTTGGACCTGCAATCCTTCCACTGACAGCATGAACCCTCCGGCAGCTGCGCCAGAGCTGAGCAGCTACAGCCCAGAAACCAGAGCAGCACAAACACTGGAACACTGACACAAGGGGAACAGTTCCCATCACCTCCATGCCACTCTGCAGACTGAGGACACTGAGGGCCACAGGACAGGGGGGAAAATCAACTCCTCACAGTCCATCCCACACCAGCCTCGGCAGGGACAGGCAGGGAACTGGGGTTGTGTCCCAGAACTCCAACCACATCCAGCAGGGAGGGCTGGGGGAGAGAGTGACTGCTGAGGGCAGCTCCTCACCTTGACATGTGGGCAGTGCAAAGCCAGCCCAAACCATTCCTGCCAGCTGTGTCTGCATCAGAAAACACGATGATGGAGACATAAAAGACATTTTCATGGCAGGAGATATAAATATTCCAAGCCATGTTTCAAAGCTGTGTTTCTCAATTTGAAAGATATCAAAATAAATGTTTTTTGAAGTGTCAAAATCCAGATGTTTCAGAATAAAACAGCAGGATAAGATCTGACATGTAACAACATTTTCCAATGCAGTGCTTCCAAACTGATTGTTTTCAGAATTTTTAATTTGCCCTCCCCCAGCCCAATCTTATCCTTGTAAGCAGAATTTTTATTTTCCAACCAGGTACTTCCCAAAAGAAAGCATTTTTGAGGAATATATCAGATCTTTTTAAATAAACACAAGGATTTAGCTCCACAGGAGATCTGATCCAGAATAGAGCAGGGTGTAAATTCATAGAGAAATACTTACCTCAGATTTAAATGCCAGGTGTGTGGATGCACTTATTCCCAGATGAAATTAGAGGAATTAAATTCTTTCATAACAAGGCACTTTTATTCTGGAATAGGAGCATCCACACATGACATTAATCAAGAATAGCTAAAGCCACAGTGAGGTCTCAGGCTACTGACTGTAAGTGAAAACAGTAAATTCATTCTGCCTCTTGCAGTTTCTTGCTGTAACACACCAGATCCCCGTGGATAAATGTTCCTGTAAGTACAAGACTAGTCCCAACATGTCTGTGAACACCTTCTGGTATGACTTCAGTGATATGGCCTGGGATCAATATTTTCCATCCTGGCAGCTCGGGGCCAGGAGCAGGAGCTGGGCAGGGACAGCCACGGACAGGAGGGCAGCGGGAACAGTGCTGGCCTGCAGGGACATCTCCAGCCAGCAGGGATCAGTTCCTGCACCATTTGAGCTCCCTGGGGGAAGGAGGCAAAAAGATGATTAGAGGTTTTCAATTCAAAGCTCCCAAATTTCTTTATAGGAATCAGATGTACATTTGGCTACAGTTCAGATTGAGCTACTGGAGAAATTTGAGCCCCTCTGTTTCATAATGGAGGCTGTAGAGCCAGGATTAGATAGTGCTAGATCTAAAGAACTGATAGGAAGTACTGATTTATTATAAATGAATTCATTAATTTCAGTTAGAGATCCTCAGTTCATCTGCAGCCAGAACAGAACACGCATTTGTGATGTAGGTAATTGTACAGAAATGGCATGAGGTGGTTTTGTCAGATGCAGCACAAACCTGAGTCTCTGTGCAGGTAAGAAACTGTTTTAGTATCAGTGCCAATGGGACACAGCAAGGGTTTGTGCACTGACCAGAGAGTGGAGCATCATTTTCTGGTCAGAAGTGAGGACTGAGAGGGGAAAGAAGGGCTGTTATTTGCAACTACACAGGCAGAGAAACACAGAGGCACTGCACTGTGAGAGTAATGAGTGTATCAGCAGAGCTAGAAAATCAATCTTAATTCTACAAAGAGGCAAGGTACAAACTCACTCCCTATCCTGTCAGTTGCTCAGTTTTTATAGAAACAAAAATACAGAACAGTAAGGTGTGAATATATAGAATAATCACCCTGGTACTTTTAGACATGGAGTTCTCTATTGCCTGGACAACTCCCTGTTTTTCATCCTACTTTACAAGGTGCACGTACCTGGAATTCACATAGGAGACCTTGCCAGCCCCATTCCAAGCCAGGCATTCTGAAGAAAGTTAAAGTTGTTTTTCTTGGTAATTCTTCTCTTCATGTACCATCTACATTGATCTGGCTTTTTGCAAAATGAAACCAGAGAGCCAACAGAGACAAGGCAAAAGCAAAGGCAGCCAAACTCAGGGCCATGCTCAGACTGCTCCGAGACTGCAGTGCCAGCGAAGCAATCACAGTTATCACACACTGACCCAGGCATATTCAGCTTGATTCCTCTAATTGCTTTAACACTAAAAATCAATGGTTAGAACTCTGGGCTACGAAGGAAACCTAATAAGATTGATGTTATAGCTACAAATGCAGAATTTTAGGACCCAGAAGCAGAACAAAAGCAGAATGGGGCATATTCGATACCACCATTAGTCAATATTCACCTGTAGAAGAAACTCTGGTTGTATTTTTTAATATGTTTTTTAATGAGACCCAGGCAATGTCATCAGCATCTTCAGACTATATCTGCATTTTATGATGAAGTATTAGTCTTTCTCATCCTTAAACAAAATATTAACGTTCCAGTGGACCCCACCTGCACCAAAATGGGACTCAACAATGCATTTTTGCTTTGTTAGTAAAATAGTTTGATTTGCTGTTTTAAGAGTACACCTAGGGAACAGTCACAGCCCAACAATCCATACACAAACCAGTGCTGCATTTTTCATTACAAGAAAGTTTTCTCAACTGATCTTCAGAAAGAAATGGAGACCTCATAACTTGGTGAGGTTCACAGCAAGTGACAGCAAACACCTTCACAGCACCAGCCTGCAGTCGTATTTAGCAACAGGACAGCACCCATGAGTGACAGCTTTCTCTGGCAGAAAGAGCCAGTCAATATTTACATTCCTCATGAACATACAAAAGAGCATCAGGGTACTTGAGAAATTAGCCCTTGATTGCCACTTGGAAGGCATCATCAGAAAGTCAAATCACTTCAGCACCTCCAGCAACTCAACCGCTTTCATTCCTGGGACTCGAGATCTCTCACAGATGTGTCAAGGTCTTTCCCTGGGAGGTGGAGGTGCCTGAAGGGCAGAATGGGTGCTGAGAAAGCCTGACAGGAGGGGTTTATTATTTAAAATGTGAAAAGATAAAGCAAGCATTTGGTCAACTCTTGCTCTCTTTCTTGCTGAAGGAGCTGAGGGAAATCTGACAGTCCTGGGCCAGCTACAGGGAACACCACTAGGATTCTCCAGTGCAGAACAAAGGGCTCTGCTGCAACATTAAGTGATTGCTGAAGGTGGGGGATGCAGATGCAGTGGTTTAATTCTGCTCTCAAGTTCCCAAAATGTCACCACATAGAACAGCCCTAAATCTTGGCTTAGAAGTCACAAAACATCCAGTGCCTTTCCAAGTGAGATCTCAGCTCCTCTCATTTCCTGCATACAATAGCATTATTCAGCCACTGAAGTTTCCACTTAGCTTGCATTTATGCCAAGTACTTTTAATTGCAAAGGAAAAGGATGTTAAGCTCTCCCATTTCTTTCTTTTTAATTCATAAGGGACACAGTGGTGGTTGGTAAAAGTTAGAGGTTAAAGGTTGTTCTCCCCCATCTCACTTATTAAGGGACTCACATCCTCCTCCTGCTGCTAGGCACACTGAGGTTACCGACATCACACAGGCAGGGAAGCTTCTGTTATCACTTGTAAAATACTAAGAAGGCATGTAATTGTAACCTAACTCCCAAACAGGCATCAGGGAAGTCTGATGGCACCGGCACCCTGCAAGGTTTACAGCTGATGTGTCACCTTGACCAACACAGGTCTCGTTCGATAATGGATTTGCAAGTGTTCACCCGAGGCAGTAACTCAAAGGACATCCAGCCCAAGGAACTCATCACAACGTGGAGAGCAGCAGCTTTGACTGCAGCAAAACACTGCACAACAAGGAGGGAAATAACTGGAAAAACAGATGCTTAATTTCTACTTATTTTTGGCAGCCTTGTTCCTATGATATCTGTTAGATGAGGGGAAAAAAGCTGCTGAATGCTGCTTAGTAAGTACTCCATGAACCACAGTCACATCTATGGACTATTAGGGTGGCAGTGCACTCCTACTGGAGCTTATTTTTCTTCTGATCAATCTGTAGAAGGGTCTGAAGTAACGTTTCCATATGGGTTTTGTTCCTATTATGCAAGATCTGATGAACTACATTGTCTGAGACATAGGGATTAAGTGAAGTCGTGTTTTAGGCTTGGTAGTGTTTTAAGTGTCTTCACCCCACCTCCAGCCCTGGGACAAGAGACTTATTAGCTAATTACTATGCAAATGTAAATTAAATGTTACATTCTAACATAGCTTAATAGCCCCAGGAGCAAGAATTTAGTTAACTTTAATGGACTGTAATTCTATCCAAAAATATAGTTTATTAACAAGCACATAGAATAAACCACTAACTTTAAATAAACCATCTAGCAAGCTCACCTTCACACTAAGTGACATTTGGTTAATACAGAGCAACAAAGCAATTCCCATCTGCTTCCCACAGACACAGAACGAGCTCAGTTGCAAACCAAGTTCATTATAATCCAAAAAAGGGCACATAAAAGCAAAAGCAATGAAGACTTCACATGAACGTTGCCATTTCTTTCCACCAGACCACTGGTCTCTTACAAAATAGGTCTGTAATACAAAAAGTAATAAAAACCTCTGGATTCAATTTACTCAGCCTCTTCCATCACAAGTTCACTATAACATTTTGCAACAACATGAGGAGTATTAAGAGGGAGGTAAGAGGCAAAGTTAGTGGTGTCCTGGAATGATCCAAGTCCAGCTGCACACAAGAGGCTGCCCAGCAGCAGCCCTGGGCTCCAGTGTCGCTGTCCCAGGTCTTGCAAGGAATACAAAGATGGTAAAACACATTCTTCTCCTTCATTAATTAAAGGTGATCCATCATGCACTGACATCAGGGCAGAAGTTCTTCTGTCATCAGTGGTACTCTGGTCACCCTCTCTGGGGAAGGGTTTGTCCCTCTGGGTCTCCAGCTCGGCTGTGCTGTCAGTAAAACCTGACACGCTGCTGCCACATGGGTGTCACAACAGTCCTGTCCCCCCTCCATGCCACAAAACGGGATTCAGCAGAATTTGATCTGTAAGAATTGAAGCCAACTTGGCAATGAACAGCTCTGCTCTGCTCAGAGCAGCATCTCAACCTCACCACTAAACAGAAGGTTTGTGATGAACTTCGGGAAGAGCCCAAGAGAAGCATCAGGTCAGAACAGAAAAACACACATTTCTTGGTATTGGACCTTGTTCTTCACTCAGGAAAAGACATTGTATTCCTGATCCTCTGGAAGATGGGCAGGAAGGTTCCCAAGAACAGATCTAAACGTGCTCCATATCTAACAGTGTCAAAACTGCTCAAGCAGAATTTTTAAACAAAGCCAGAGATTCCTCTGTTTCCTTTATGGCAGAACAAAAAGTTACCTCTATAAAGCAGAGGTTCCAATTTTATTAACATGGCACCTGTTATCACAACTGAAACAAAAATTATGCCTGTGCTCCCCAATTAGGAGTTAATCTGCACTCAGAAAAAAACAAGCCCAGACACTTTTCCTGCTCCCACCCTAAGCAAAGAGTTAAGATCTTCTATGACAAAAGAATCTTTTTAAATGGTCATTTTTTTCAGCTGCTGGAACCAAATGTTTTGTAGTACAAGGAAAAAATTATCTCAGTGGCAACTAACCTGACAAACAGAGCAAGCAATCAAAAATTATCTAGAAATAAACCCATTAAAGAGAAGTCTAAGCATTGTGACACCAATCAGCCACAAGCTCCCTCTCCCCTCTGCAATTTGCATAGCTGGCTCTCATGTTTGCTGGTTATGAAATACTCTTACAGCACAACAACTTTGGAAAAATTTGGACAAGTGAGAATGGAGTTATTTTAATCTAGAACAATATCACCCAAAGACACAGATGAATACAAACACTGTTCGTATCAAAAAAAAATCAGACAAACATGAATTTAAGCTGCATTTTCAGTCTATATATTGGTTTTCCTCTTTCTTGTTTTATAAAAATAGGGTATGACATTTCAGCTTCAATTGCATGTTTAAGTCATTTATTCACTGAACATTCCATTCTTGAAATATCATCTATTAAAGTGTTAGTTAAGATTCATCCTGCTTATAGAACAGGCTAAATTTCTTCCAAACTGCACTTGTAGACAATAATAAAGAGACTGATATGGACTCAATAAGAAATAATTAGGTTATGGAAAGAAGAAATAAAATAATAAATAAATAATGATGAGAATAATAATAATAAAATCAAGCTCCACTCTCCCTATCTGACTCCTAATAAAACAAATACTAATGCCTTTTAGGCGATCACAAGATTTAACTCCCAAAACAATTTTTACAGACTGAATTCAGATATAAACTGTGATTCAAAGTCTATAACTTGCTATAAAAAGAGGACAAAAACTTCCAAGGTAGCATCTCCTTCATAGACAGAGGAAGCCACAGTAAAAATAACACTGAAAATTCCTGATCAGACAATTGTATAAAAGTTAGTATTTGTGACACTACCATAGTTCTCTTATCAGATGTTTAAGAAAAGTGGGTTCTGTCCTGCACATTTCTCACACAGGTACAATTGTACTGGGCCATTCCCAGCTCAGCTCTGGGGCACTGAAGGGAAAGGGAAAAGCTGAGGGAGAGTTTTGCTGCCTCTGTGGGGTGGGCAGGGATTGGCACATCCAACCCAACCAGGGAAACAACAGTCAGAGATCCAACAGCACCAAGGCTGCCTGGCCATGGCTCTTTCCCCTACTGCAAAGCAGATTTAATAAATGGGATTTATTTTAGAAAGTTTCACAATTCTTAAACAGTAGATGATACTTGCATTCCTGAAGGATTAAGTTCTACATTTCTTAATGCTAATTCAACTCTCTAAAACCAACCCAATAAAACCAGCAAAGATTTTACAAGTAACATGCACAACCTAAAAATCCTACCCTCAAAACTGCCTTTTTGGTACACTTTTAAGCTCTTAAGATGCTGTATTTATTGAAAGGATGCCAGGAAGCCTGCAGAGGGAACAAATGCTTCTTTGGCAAAAGGAAAACATTTTAATGCCTCCTGCCTTCAAAGTAGGCACACCTCACCACAACATATGCTAATACACTACCAAATAAGTCTCTTTATCTTGCCATTTTTATAACAAACTGTTTCATTCACATCTATTTTAGCTTGTAACTACCTACTGCACAGAGTAGCACACTGTGCTAAATCAACAAGTGGTTTATACCTAAGAAATATAAGGTAAAAAAAAAACCCAACACATGATATTAAAAAAATATTATATATTCAAAAACAAGCCAAGAGGGGCTAATTTTCTATAAACTGTTTCAGTATAAAATCAAAATTTTAAGTCATGGAGTCAGTTTGGGCCTTTACTCCCCCCTTGGTTCTTCATTTAAAATGAACAAGATCTAACAAAAAAGGATTCTCACAAATGTGACAGTAAGTGGGACTTTGCACCAAATCTGCCATTAGTGCATGAAAAGTGTTCCAGCCCTTCTGAGCAGGTACCTGTGGATGTGCTATCCCTGCCCCTGCATGTCCAGCCTTCTCCAAGGCACTCACTCCACTGACACACTGGGACTACTCAGCCAAATGCTGAATCCAGGAAAAGATCACTTTGCAGATCTATAGTCTGCAGCTGTAAAAATAAAATAAATATAAATATTTACTATCATATTACTAGGGTTTTTTCCAAGGGAAATTGGTATTTAAAGTCATCTTCTTGAAGAACTCAGAGAAATAAAAGGGGAACTATTTTTAAAAATAAAAATTCAAGCAATGAAAATAAAGAAAACACACCCTCAAACAAGCAGGAGCAAGAGCCCTCAGTGTGGGCATCAGTACCAGCCTTCACTGACATGGGATCTTCAGCCACCAGACATATCCCAGTTACTCCAATTAAACCACTGTGGCATTTAATGATGCTAGAAAGAAAGATCTGCTTTTAGTATGTGGATTTGAATACCACAGACAACTGTGAGAGACTTGGTATCCAACTGGGCTAACTCTGCTGGGGTAAGTAATCTGATGAGAGGGAGGCAATACAGCAGAGTTCTATGGAAAAGCCACTGGGATCCAACAGAGGTTTCTGCAGGCTCAGAGCTGCACACCTGATTGGCTGCACAGGTGAAGAGGATGGGGATGAGGAACTGAAAACCTGTTTACCATAAACTGAACCCTTTTTCCCCCCCCGTCAGAGGAACAAAACTGCCTCAAATGAAGACAGACACATTTGAAAAATACTGGAAATCCTGAAGTCAGAGCTTGTGAATGTGTTTGGTTTGTATGCTGCCTTGGAGGAGAGAGAGAAGTTAATACTTTTAAAAGCTTGGTATTTACACTTCCCAAAAGTTCCTGCAGTTCACCCAGATTTGACAGGGCAGGATTTCAGTGCCTGGGAATGCTCCCAAGGGGCACTTTGCTGCTTTGGCACACGAGCACACTCATGGTATTCTGGTACCGACGGGACACGACATCTAACGCAGCTTTACACTGGCAGCACTCCTGAGTACTTTGAAATGTTTATCAACTCAGTAGGTCAAAAGTCTGCAGACACTGGGTGGAGCAGCAGTATGCCACAAAACTAACAGTTGTCCTCCTAGAAGGGAAAAAGAAAGGGGAGGGGGGAACAGTTGTCAGTAAGGATTAAAGCTCCTGGCTCTGTTCCACACAATGTGCTGGTTGGCGAGACACGGGCTCAGCCCATCTCCACCCCCACAAAAAGTAGGTTCAGAGCTCTCTCTGAGTGCCACTACCACGGCAGGGAAGCACTGCAGGGGTTCTCACAACCCTCCTGGCTGCTCACGCCACGGGTTTGAAGCAGCAGCAGCAGCAATAGCAGCGTGTGGTTTCTGCCGGGAGCAGGGTGTGGCTCAGAGTCACAGCCAGCAGGTTCCACAGCTGACAGAAAACAGCAGGGCAGCTTCACTCTGCCCCTGTGTTCCTGCAATTACTGCTTGCAGGCACGGAATAGCTGCACTGCAGTGTCCCCCCGGGCCCAGACCACAGGAAGGACAAGGATGGTGCACAGGCAGTGCTGTCACTCTGTGCCACACTGGGACAGGGTGGTATGAGCCTCACAGTGCCCCTCCTGCTGCCCCATCCTGCAGGAACATCCTATCTGCTCTTAAAAACAAAGATCTGTTTTCTACTAACCCAGAATTCACACTTTACCCATGGCATCTGTGCCTGTTCAGATACAGACAACATTTAACTACCCTCTCCTACAAGAGGGTACAGAATGTGATACAGAAATCCAGCAGAAGTTACTGGCATGAATGGGGCATGTGCTAATCAGGGCTGTTCAAAGGCTCAGGATCCCTACCCTGTGTGTTTTCATGGTCACTTTAAGCTCTTCAGAAGAGAAACCCTGTCCTTCACATCTTCCTAAAGCAGCTATCACACCTCCACAATTCCACATAATCTTCCCATGTCAAGTGCACGAGTTACAGATAAGGATGACAGGCTGCCCTGTTTAGATCTCATTTTCTGTGGATTTGCATCAGATGTCAGCTACTTAAGACTGTATGCATTAAGGCATTTTGCAGAACACAGAACATTCTTGTCTGAGGGAAGGAATGATCACTATTTTTTAAAAAAGTGAAAACCATGCAGAAATGTGTATTTTCAATTTTATATTTTAGAATGTTAATATGGTGTTCTTCCAAAATAGCCTTACAGTATGTTTTTGTTGAGTTGTACCTTTAATAATTCCTAAAGGTGTCTCCTGATATGTCTATCATCTCCTAAGTTCTACAATGAGCACTGCTTAGCAATTAATTAGAAAATAGTCCAAAGTCTCACAATGCTGGATTATTTTGGATAATATACAGATTTAGTGACCAGCAAGTAATTTCCATCATTTTCTTAGAAAATAATACTGCTTAATGCTTGAAAGAAATTCTTTATAGCATGATCATAACATTTTATGCCACTGTGAATATTACGACTGGGATATGGAAGCAATTTATTTCACTCAACACAAAATCCACGTAGTTCTGACACATGACTGACGTGTAGCAGAGTGGCAGGTTGAAGTACTCAGACCCTGCAATCAGATCTTTCCAAGAAAGATGGCTTTTCCAAAACAGCACTTAAGCAGCCTCCTGGCTGCTGCCCAGATTTGGCATACCTGAGCTGCTTTCATTTCATAAAGCTGAATTGCTTACAAATCAGATCCTTCTGATGTCACAAACTCCCAGCAAAACAGGCTGTGATAAACTGTGTGAAACAGGCACCGTGACCCTGAATCACCAATGAGTCTGTTGATGTTTAGAGATCCTTCTATTGAACAGTGGTTTCTTATTTTTATGGAAGAAGAACTATCAAATCGGTGGATTTCAGCAGGATGGGAACTGTGTAGTGTTCTTGTGTCTTATATATACCAAGAAGTAATTTCAGAAACATTCCTTTTTAAAGCTCCTTTCTTTTCTGCTCCCTACCTTTGGGGATATGTCTTGTAACTACTGCCTTGACTTGAAATCTCTAACAAGAACCTAACATCACATTTGCTTGTTGGACTCCAAGTTTTAAATCTTTGCTACTTTTCAAACAGTAGAACCACCTGAAACTTTGATGATGCCTTTCCATTGCAGAAAGTGGATTTATTGATATTATGGCTCATGGTAGGGTACAGTATCCTCTCAAACTAGTAAGGATTAGGGCAAGAATCTGCAAAGCAATCAGTGCTCACCTTAAAGACATTTCATATCTGTATGTACATGAGGGCAATACTCCCTGAGCCATATCCCAGTTCTGAGTCCCTTCTATGACTGCACTGCCCAGGAGTGCAGGGTCTGTGTGGGCTTGTCTGCCTGTGGATCCTGCAGACGCATTCACAGCTGCTACAACCACAACCACCCAAAGATTCTTACAAACATGCATTGCTACAAAATCCATGTTGCAATGCAGACTGCTTCCACCCCAGATTTCGTGTTAGTACGGAAAGGGAAACCAGTATCTTACTGCAGAGCATTTTAACTAAGCTCTTGTTTCCATCTTTGCTCCTGCAGCACCTTTCCCTGGTGGTGGCCCTGGCCTGAGTCAGGGCTGGGGACTGTTCCTCTCCCAGGGCACAGAAGTGCCAGGCACTTGCTGCACTATCACAAACAGCTCAATCCCATCATATCAAAACCTCCCCTGCCTCACACCAGGCTGAAACAGGCAAATGTGGAGGCCCTTTTTAACACTCTAACACCAATATTCTGGTTGTCTAGTGAATAAAATATGTTACCTTTTACACGCAATCTGAAATGCTGCTAAGTTAGAAAAAATCCTTAAGAATATGCTTTGTTCTGTAAGGTGTTTTTCTTCCTCAATGAAACCCCAGTGTAATTTCCTGTATAATTACCCTTGATGCAATCCTGCCATTGGAGTTTCCCTCAAGGGAAAGAGCTTTGGGTAGACAATGGTAAACATGGGCTGGCTGCAGCGGTGACAGTGTCCCAAGGGACAGTGCAGCAATTCCAAGAGGCTTTTGGGGAGGGAGATTGAAGTCAGAAAGTTCAAATCTAGAGAAGAAAAGAAACAAAAGAATATTTGTAACAAAAGAGTTGCATGATAAAGTCAGACACAACAAGCAGGATCCATGAACAAGTCAGGAAACAGCTGTCTCGCATTCTTCAGGCCTTGTCAAAACAACAACGAGGTAATACAAAATACCACAATTAGGGTGAAGCACACGGTGCTTTCCATGTGCAAGTTCAAGAAGTTGAAGTTAAATGCACAAGTTTAGCATTTGTGGGAGTAAAATTAACTGGGCCAAAATATCCATCTGAAAATGTTACAGCATGAGCAAATAATAAAAAACAGTAACAGATCACGAAGAGTTTTTCAGACACAGAGATGATCTAGAAAGGTGTTTAGTAACTAATGTAACATTCTGAAAAGGGCATCAGGAGTATTTTACTAAAATATTTCAACAACTAATCCAGCAGGATAGCTAAACTCACTCCAAAGCCACCATCAGCAAAAAGGGATCTGCAATATTTGGAATGACTTGAAATACAACCCAGCTCAGTGTAATTCTCACAGGTCCAACCACAGAGACCACTCTAAAAAGATCAATATGTTCCTAATCTGTTAAATGCAGCCCCCACAGCTCACAAGATGCCATAATTTTCACCAAATGGAACTCCAGGGTCATTTCTTGGGAAGGAGCCATCATTTTCCCAGGCTTGGCCCATGCCACAGAGTGTTTTATAAATTAAACCCAACATGCTAATCTCCATCTAGAAATGGAGAGACAGCCAAGACAGGTGAACTAGTTTAGGTGCTGAGTAATCAGGACAAGATGCAGTACCTGATAAATCAGTTTGAAGGGATCACACTGGTTTCAGCTTTCAGCCCCAGAGGTGTAACCCCAGACACAGTGTACCACAACAGCCCCTCTGAGGTGACAAACGGGACATTTGCGTCAGAGAGAAAAGGTCACACTCTGTAGCCAAGCAAAGATGAGGAAAAGTAGTCCAGTCACTTTGTCACTTACCCAGCAGCCACCAAGTATTTAACAGCACTCTTGAAACTGCAAATTTAGGCAGTGACAGATCAAATCTGCCACTTCAAGCACACAGTGCCACCTGCTCCCCCAGCACACCAGGATGGTCCACCTGTCTGAGCCAGGCATTGCTCCTGCCTGCCCAAATGTGGGGGTTCAGTGGCAACGCCTACAGCCTTTAGTAAGGTCACTCAGAATTGGACACATGGATGTGTGTGCCTACATACATTTAAATCCATCTTTTTCAGGTTCTGCACCTTGGCTGAACATGGGGACAATCCTCACAGTCTTGTAGAAACCACCCAGAAAACACTTCTGAAACAGATTTTGCAATACTACCTTGCTACTCCCACCCAACCTTCACCAGCACCTTCAGGAATCACATTCACACAGCTGGATTCCAAAAATGCTGCTGCAAGTCACAGCTGGGTGAGAAAAGACAGATCTCCCTGCACTCTTTTCCTGGCCAAGCTGTGGTTGAGCAGTGAGGATTTACTGCAGTGGCCAAGGTGCCAGTGACCCTTACCCTGAGCCCTTTAATCTTCCCACTGTAACTCTCAACCCTTCTGCTTTCTTTGTGACCTTTAAAGCTGAGAATCTCCAGGACGGCATCAACAGGGGGGAGTCACACCACCCCCAAATCTGCCCAAACCTGCAGGTTATCAGCAGATATTGCTAACTCCTGTGACTGCAGGATGCAGAACCAGATCAGCCAAGGGCCACTTCAGAGCACGGAGCCTGAACTGGGGCAGAACTAAAGCAGCTCAGCTGTCAGGCTGTGCTGAAATGGCCGAGGGCTGCTCCATTTCTTTGCCTTCTGTATAACAAGTCTGCCAGTTGAGGATTGTGCTGCCTGGCAAGGAGCTGCACTGTTGGCTGATGCATCTCATCTTGCCTCAGGAACTGTATTTCTCATCTCCTATTTCCATTAAAGAGTTTCTCCTGCAAAAAAGCATCCTTCTTTAGCCTTCAACTAAGAAACCATTTATAAGCACCACTTGACCTTAGAAATAGTCTTTGGATCTTTGGGTTTTGATATTGGACATTTTTGTTCTAATACAGCATTGGAAACATAATTTGATTAAATAAATCTTTTATAATATAAATCCTTGCCCAACTCTTTGGAGAACTGTTTGAAATGTTCCTCCCACTGCCAGAAAAGCACTTTCTGTAATCTGAAGAATGCAGAAATTTCGTACCTTTCAAAAAGCTGTAGTAGGTGTTATAGAGGGTCCTCATGGCCAGTTCTTGCAAAGGCAGCACATGATCTGTTTCTGTCCCTATAGATTTCACCTCTGCTGGCAGGAACACAGTTAACTGGCCTGATGAAAAAGAGAGCAGTTTCACCTCTGAAACTTGAATTGGAGAACCACAACTAGAAGGACACAAGACATTTAGAAAGTGGTTAGAAAAAAAATAATAGAAGTAACTTTATGGGGAAACCCAGATGACCAACCCAGAGTGTGCCTGACACTGCTCTCCAGAGCAGCCCTCAGGGATTCCTTGCAGAGTGGGACATGCTGGGCTTGGACTACATGACCTTTGAAGGTCCCTTCCGGCCAAAATTATTCTCTATGTTTTATAGATTCCCACCTTCTGTGATGTGTCAGACATGGGACATCTGGAGGAATTACTCAGCAAATAACACAAAGCCATGAGAACACAAGCCCAAGGGGTGAACCAAGTGTACTCCATGCCCCTTACTTTGTGCTAATCCCTTTTAGGCTTCTGAATGCCATTGTTACTAAATATTTAACCTAGGGGAGCAGTTTCATACCCAACAGTTTGTTTCCTGTGTCTTGGATCAACCAGTTGACAATGGTGGTCATGGATTTCTCATTTTAATACGAGGCAAACTCCAACCACACAAAAATACATTTGAAATGCCACTGGGTGATTCTGTTTTCCCCACCCACAGAGTTCCCTTGGAGGTGAAGGAAAAATAAAAACAGTGGGAAGACATCCTAGTAAGTCTACTAGCCTTGCCCTTCCCAACTCATATACGGAAAAGGAAGGTTATTTGTATCCAAGAGAGAAACTCAGCTTGTAGTACAAAATAATAACTCTTTATGTGACCCCTGTTGGGAGAGATCATACCAGAGAGACGCAGAGGAAAATTCTGCTAAGAGGCTGGGGAAGGCAACAAGGGAATTGGAATTGTTTATGACAACTGAAATCTGAAGCCAAGAGCAACTTGTTATGGCCAGTCCTAACAAATGGAACAGAAACACAAATTTGTCAGCCTTCCCAGATATTGGACCTGAAACTGAGGTAACTACTCTCAACCTTATCAGATGTGAAAGAAACCTCATAGAAGTTCCCTGACTACAAAGAATCTCATCCCTTCTGATTAAAGGACAAACAGCCCAGACAAACAACCAAAAAAGAGCAGAATCAAACAGCAAGTCAATATGCCCCTTGTTAAATATTTAATACTTCCCCACAAACCATTAGTGGGATTAAAATATAATTGGGAATTCAGAGCTCCAATATTCCAGCAGTGCACTGATCAGCAACCCATACCCAATGAGTTATCTATCACAGCAAATCAATCTATAATGTCTCATTTTCAAGGTGATTAACCCCCTGCCACCCCTGCTAGGGAACAAACCCACAAAGTCCCTACAGTTTCTACAGTTCAGAGCTGGGCCATTTGGTCTGCTCTCTGTAAGGGTGAGGCTGTTAATGCCAGACACAAAATTCAGAGAGGTTAAAAAGTGGAACAGAGAATGGTCTGAACAGCTGGGAAAAAAAGGAGCTGCAGAAACATCCTGGTGAATAAATAACTGGGGGGAAAAGCTGTGCCCACCTATTGGCTGCCTTCACCCAGACTGACAGATCCCTAACTGGGGCCTATGAAATCCAACCTGCAAAAAATAAGATCAAAATTTATTTTGAGTGCTGAGATCATCACCTCTCAAATAAAAGACTTTTTTCAGTCAGTCTGACTGCAGGATGCCCAGACAGAGATCCATTACGTCCACAATGCAATTTATATTCTATTTTCAGAAATCAAGCTTTATGTTAGTAACAGCAGCTTGTCAGATTTTATTCTCCACTGGATGACCAGACAGAGCACTAAAGCCTGGATTGTCAGCTCTTGCCTGACCCACGAAAACCTCAGCCTGGTTACTAATGCTTTCTTGGAAAGAACACAGAAATTCTTCACATGACCATTATTACACAATTTTTAAGTCAGTCAGCACATTATCAAATAAAACCTTTGGGTTTTAATAATATATAAGCGCTCTTCCTATGTTGAAAATTTTTCTTAAAAATAATCCACGATGTTTCAAGACAGTTTCACAACAAAAATATCTGTTTGGTGCACAAATACAAATATTATTTTCCCTACTAAAAATAACCTCTTTTTATTATTTAACAGGAAAACAATTTATTCCACAGAAGCATGACAAGAGTTGATTTCATTGCAACCCTTGCAACAACATGGTTGTATAAAATCACCTGAAACAGGCAGGACAGTTGGACCAAACTTGTAGGAACATTTCCTGCATTGTCATTGGTGGTTTTGGTCACAATCAATACAGTTCTGTTCCACTTAAGTTTAATTTAATGTCTGCCTTACAATTTACAATCAGTCTTTAAAGAACAAAGGCTAGAACGTTTTTCCTGAAAAACAACACTAGTACAAGCCCGAGAGTGCACAGAGTTCAGCAGAACTGTAATCCAACAGCAAGTGTTTAAATATCACCCACCAGCTGACACGGGAATATCAGAAAAACCTTAAAATGCCAAGACTCAGCATCTCCCATATTGCAGCAGAGTGCAGGCTGCAGAAAGGGAATTTATATTTAATGCAAGATCTGCTGAGAGTGAGCATGGCAGAAATGATAATTAGAGGGTAATGGGGACAATCCTCCTCTGATGAGCCTTACACCAGTGGGCTCATTCATCAGGGCTGCCCGTCCTGATTCATGCCAGAGTCAGGGCAGGAAGAATTCAGCCACTGTCCTACACAGACCACTTTCTTCTTGCATGCCAACCACAAACATGAGACAGCCTGGGATATTTATAAAATCCACATGTAAAAATAAACCTGTCAATCCATAAATCCCCAAAAAAGTTACTTTAATTAGGAGGTACCAAGACCTACAAGAAGCTGATACTGGGATGTAAAACGAGTGAAGGAGCTGCACGTGACGTTCCCAGATATGGCCCACAACTTACAGGAATGTGAGAACTGAGAACCAAAGAGGTGCTGCAACACATTAAAAAAAGTATTTTGTTCAGTCTTTAGTTCTGGAAACTGTGAAGGCTACATTTTTGGCCAACCTTTAAATGAAGCTCAGATTCAGCTTTAGGCCTCACGTTATCATTACAAATTCCTTCAGAGTAACTGCACTGACTGTTGTATCTCAGTATTACAATACTGAAAATCAGCAATTAAGACAAAAGATTTATTACAAAAATAAAACAGAACTTGGAGCTGCAGTAATCCCCTCAAAGGAACATCAGTTCTGAATCAATCATGGACATACAAAATAAGAATCAGTTGTGTAATAGAGGAGAATTTTTACAAGGAAGAGGTACACAAGACATCTGAATTAATTCATACCTACCCACTGCAACCAATGACTTTATTATACAGGTAGGATGGGAGGCCCTTCAGGTGAATATTGTTATCCACATAAACATATTGAAGCTCTCGAGAACGACCTAAATCTGGGTTTAGAAAACAAGAAAAGTCAACGGGAGAAGGGATGACACAGTAACAATTATAAGCAAAGCAATTCTCTTTAATTATAAATAAGCTAATCAGACTCAGTGTAAGCAAACATAAATTATTACTCCTCAGCTGTAAAATTTCAGCCAATGGTTTTATTATGGATGAGCTGAAAAGCTGTTTAGAGGAAAGCATTTAAAATTACTAAAACAAAACAAAAGCCCCCTTTCAGAAGCCCTAAAAATCCCATTATAAATAATTAAATTTTAACATTGACAAATTCTGAAGTCAGTTTGAAGCAGCAAAGGGACAATTGATTTCAAATCCTCAGTGCATACTTCAAGTTCATGAGGTCAAACCTGCCTTCATTAACTGGCCTCACAGCCCTGCAGTCACAGCCTGGCTATCTCTGGGAAAGTGGGAAAGGCTCAACGAGGAATGTGGCCTGTCCCACCCTCACCTCTCCAAGAGATCCTTGCTTGGATTCATCAGCCTTAACCAAATGCAACTGCAACAGCTCAGAAACAAGTCTGTGTGATGCAGTAAATCACAGAACACAAGAAAACAAAGCATTAAACTGCTGAGTATTCTGCAGCCCCAGCTGTGGTACAAGAAGGGATCAATATTTCTGAAGGTGTTCTGCTTGCATTATTGCTGCTAAAATATTCATGGCTGGCAGTCAGAAGGAGCAAGTACAGCAAGATTAAGTAATGCCTTAACAGAGTAGAAATCTATTAACATACCTCCAGATAGGAGCACATAGCTATGAAATTGTTTTATTTTTGATTAGAAAATTAAATTTAGGTTTCTTGGAAGAATTCTGAGAAATAATAATTTTGCTTATCAGCAAGATCTAGTCAGTGGTAAAAAGCCTGCTATCAAAAGATGTGAAAAACACACTAATATGAGATGGTTAAAAAGATAGCAAACTGAAAAAGAATAGTCTAGAAGTTTGGGACTGGCAAGAAAGCTGCTGTGCAGGATCATCTGGACAGCCCATCTCATGTGCAGCTCCTGTGCCCTTCCAGACAGTGGCTCAGCAAAGCCATCTGTGTTTAATGCAAAGCACAAAGCAGTGCTTGGCAGCCTCTGCCCGGGAGGGGAAAGCTGCGACCCAGACAAACTGCATGTGAGAAATACAAATACAACAGCTGTGTGCCCCCAACGTGCTCAGCTCTGTGAGTACCTCAGAGAAACTGCAACAAGCATTAGGCTGAACCAGCCCAGACAATACTGACTGATTCTGACTCCCATCGTTCCCCACTGTCAGTTCCCTCGGCTGGCAGAGGCACAAGGGCAGCCAGGGGAGCAGGCACAGCTCCTGTCCCCTCTGTGGCCAAGAACAGAATAATAGTTAAAACAATTGTGTGGCATTTCTAATCAGAAATTCTACTTGGAATAACCATCTCTTCTTACTCCCTTCTATGACAATACAAGCCCTTTAGTACTGAACTGTTTTACTGTAGACAAGATCTCTGGACACCACATAGAGCAGATATTTTGAGTGATCCCTCCCCAAATGTGTGGCCATCCTAAAATACACGGAATGCCTTCAGCTGTCACCCCCCTGAGCTCAGCTGTGAGCACCAGGAACCGAGAAAGCTCACGCTGAGCAGTGACACATTATCAGATCTTTGATATAAAGAACAAGTGATGGTACCAACAGAAAATGAATAGATTCCTTTTCTGAAATAAAACTGTTAACAGAGAAAAAATTAGTTTGGGGGTGGGTTTTTTTGACTGTGCCCTGCAACAGCCTATGGAGGTTTCAGGGACCATAATTTGGGCTTTGTTTAAACCAGAGTCACTGGACATCAAGGGACACATTCAAGCACCACATGGTGGTTTGACCCTGTCCCAAAGAACATTCTGCTGCCTCCATCAAGCGTCCTGCCCCAAGAAGGAGCACAGATCCCTGTGCTGACTGATGGGCACTGCTGAGAGATGCACCTCAAAAAGATGATTAATTTGGGTTCGGCATTGCAGCGCTGGAAATAGTTTAGTGAAGTCCTGGGATATTTTTAGATGAAACAAAACACATTGTTATCTTACAATGAATAAAAATATTGGAACACCGAGGCCCTGTAGCACCATAAAATAATGTAAGGCTGGTAAGGAATCAGCCAGTAAAATGTACAGCAGGTGGATGGGACATGCAATGCCCAGAGAACGTCCCCTCGTGCTGCAGAAACCACTCAGACCAAAAACTGCAGAAAACTATGGGTTGCTGGGGCAGCTTGAATGTGCTACTGTTTAACTTATTAATTTGGAGAATGGCAGAAAATTTTTAAAAGAGGCTCATCTTGCTGGTTTCCACACAGATGTATGCAAATGGGCTGAAAATCAGGCAAGTCAAAAAAAGCCCTAAAGCTGTTCTTTTCATATGCACTGAGAGGGGGGAGTGAGGCTGCATCTCATCTCTTCCCTCTGTCTTTATCTTAGGCTATGTTTAGATTCTAAGTTCTGAGTTGACTGCATTTCCTAGGTAATTAAAGCAAATTTTTGGATGTTAGACAAAATATCTCAGTAGGAAAAATTCAATTCCCAAAGCCAAATAGCCTGTAACTATAAATGTTCCTTTGATATAGTTTCTTTGCATTAAATAACCAAGCATCTTCTAGACTCCAAAAGGTTTTTTCCCCAGTTTCAAACACTATCCATAAAGTTTAAATTTAAATAAATCATCACTTTGAAAAGCTCTTTGTATCTCATCCACATTAATTTTTATGTCTTCTATCAGTCAACAAATATTGTTAAAAGTCCCCTAAAAGCTGTGCCTCTGAAGGACTGTGCACTGAGGAGCTGCCCAGCTCTGAAAAGGCTAAAGCTACAAAGAAGGTTTTCATGTGGCTTTTGCAGGCACTGTACTGTGTCTAAAACATTTCCACTTTCCTCCTTCCAGGCTCCCAGATCAAAGACCTTTCTCCCAGAAATGACCAAATGCCATGAGTCCTGAACAAACCCCAATTCTATTTTTTTGCCTTTTTCTCCCTCTTTTTTTTTCTCCTTTTTTTTCTAACCTCAGGGCCCTGGCATATGCATTCCACATGGCTGAAGATGGAACAAAAGCTCTTGTGTGGCTGCACTGATGCTCTTTTAACCATACTGTGAGGGCAAGGACACAAAAGCAGCATATACTGAGGTAGAATAAAACCTTTGTTTACTGTGCACTGATAATTACTAGACCCATTTTCTAAACAAAAAATGCACATAAACCCTCAATAAAGTGATATAACACTGAATATCTGCTCTCATAACACCCCCTGTACTGTCGGTGCACTTGAGAATTTATGGCCTATTTTAATTATATTTGTACTTAATTACATAAATCATTTTTAGTTTTGCAACGTCATCAGACACATTTCTGCTTGCAGTGGAATTTGTTTTCAGGCATTGGAGCATTTGTTAATGCAAAAAAAAATTAATTTTCTATAATTTATATTGTAAGAAGATAGATATAAAATGATCAACAGATCTCCTAATACCTTCCACTAGGACAGCCTGAAGTTTCCATGACAATAAAACAACTGTCTAGGATGCAGCTCCCAGTTCAAGTTACACATACAGTCTGTAGGGTGGTTTTTAAACATTAGTTTATTAGGAAGGCCCAAAGGCTCAGGTCCACAGTGTTTCATTTCTTTGCATAGAAACTGAAATATTCAAAGCTGAAAAATAACAATTTTTATAAAATATTGCCTTATCCAACAATGAACGTGTATTTTGCAGAACAAATTACTAATTCACTATTGTTTATCCATCTGCTTGGTTATGCACCAGTTCTGATGTTAGAGAGTGGCATCAGGTATTTTTACTGGATTTTGTAAAATTAATTAATAGTGTTATATTTTTTCCCTGAAGACACATGTGCCTACAAACTTAGAAGAATGTACAGAGCAAAAAAACCTCTCCAGTGCCTGCCCAGCAGTGCTGTGACAGTGCTGTGCCACCATGGGAATAATCCTTACACTTGGCAGTCCAGGAACAGGAAAATGCACATTTCCATTGCCCTCAACAAGAGGCTCCACTGGCAGCTACAAGGGCCACACTCAGACAGCAAAGAATGGATTCCTTGGCACGGCAGATGTCAACCAGCATGGGAAATAAATAAAGTAATTCACGCTTTAAAAGGCATTAAGCAATTTGTTCCAAGCATATTTCTCTTAACATGGACATGTCTAATAAAATTAAGAAAAAACCCCAACCATTCTGTCAGGAGATGAATAAATTATCTGCTTTTCAACACAACTCCCTAATTGCAAAAAATTGTTTTGACAATACTTGAAGATCACTCGCAGAGATTTCTGCAGCACCTTTCACTGTTATTTAAGGTCCTTGCTCAGCCATTAACCAGTAAAGTGAATTTGGAGGTAAGAATACACACAAAAAACCCCATTAGCCAACATGGACAGCAAGCAGAAATAATGCTACAATTATGCCTTAACTTCAGCAATACTCCAAGAAAAATATTTTCCCATGCAACAGAAGATAGATTTAATCTTTTTGCTTTTCAATGCACTCTCTCTTCTACTTTATTTCATCACATCTTGGCCACTCTGAAGCCTCCTGATTCTTCAGAGGAAGGATTAAACATTAACATTTATACTGTGCTGCTTTTCCTCTGAACTCCAGGATTTATGATTCAGTTTCATATCCACAGATAGCAAATTATCTCCAAATGTTCACCAGTGAGTCACTATTAAGAACTACTGAACAAGGTCAATTGCCAGTCTTTGATGTTTCCCGTTATTTTAAAAGTTCCTTTCGAATGTTTTGAATTTGACTCTAAAAATAAAGAAAAAAGAAGGTGTGTCATTATACTAGAGATTTATTCCTCCTTTTGAACTTAGAACAGTTCAGCAGATCTGTGGCTCATCCAGGTCATGGCTACAGATAAGCTACTAGTGCAAAAGTGGCAAAAACTTTTCTCCTTTAATATTTCATATCTCATCTCACTGAACAGCATCTTATTTTGTGAAATTAAAAATATTCAACTTCCTGTCTAATGGAGTTAGAAATATTTGCTAAAATAGGGGAAGTCACTTTGCTTGTTTTGGTGAGGACTGTGGAATCTGGATGGTGCATCCTGAAACTCTCTCATTTATATAATGGCATATGCTGGGACAGAACTAAAACACTGTGTATGAAGACATTATTTGCACTCATTTCCAGTAATATATACTAAGGTGGTAAGAGAATCAGGAAGATCAGAAGGTTCTTTAAAGACTAAACTGCGAGTACTGAAAAAATTAAGTTAAAGCAACACAATGTAATTAATGTAGAAATTATGATCTCATTTTTAGCCACCTCAATTTCCAGCTTCTTTCCAACATGATTATCACAACTTCATCTGCACCTAATTAACACCAAACTCTGCATTCTAGAAAAACTATCACTGGTTATTCAAGTGACAGGAAAGATGTGCATTGAGAAGCAAAAACGCAGGAAGAGGACGTGCCTTTCCCAAAGAGGGACACAGGGAGTGCCCCTGGCCAACTCCAGACCCTCTGCCCCTCCTGCCCCTGACCTGCTCCTCCTGACTGTGAAAGGGCTGAGGAAAAGGCACCTGAATTCCTCCCTGGGATGCACATTGTGATGGTTGCCTGTACACAGCACAAACTAAACCTGCACTGGATTATGAGCTACTGATATTCCTACCGCAGAAAAATGGTTTATATGGAGCTATTTGGGATTCCACAGCCAGTTTTAAACCATGGCTGAAGAGTCTTAGTTAAATCACCAGATCCAGCAAACAGAAACAGATCATTACCCAAAGTGGTGGAACTCAGATTACATAGTACTATATTTAAGCACAACATCCTTTAAACTTTTTCCCCTCAGTTAGCTAAAAATAAAGCAAATTTGATAGCTGACTTATTGCTTTAAAAAAGACATGAAACCTTAACCTGCATTTTTTTAATTAACATATTTTCCAGCGATGTGATCAGTGCGACAACTTCACAAACAGAGTTTGTGGGGACCACCAAAGAAACTCACTTGTTGGTTTGGGGTTTTTTGTCTTATTGGGGATGGAAAATTTGTTTTGCTGGCTGTTGTCTGCCCGCCCCCAGCCCCGGAGGGGGTGACTCACCCAGGGGCAGGAATGCCAGGCGGTTTCCAGCCATGGAGAGCTCGTTGAGGCTGGGCAGCTGGCACAGGTGGCGTGGCACATACCACAGGTGGTTCCTGTCTGCAGTCAGGTACTGCAGGGACAGGCACATGTGCAGCCGCTCTGGCAATGTCATCAGCCGGTTCGTGGAGATGTCCAGAGTCTGCAGCTCCCTCAGATCTCCAACCTCTGCAATGCAAACGGGCACCAACAGTCACAAACGCACAGACCACCATGAAAAACGTCTCGCTTAAATTGAAAATGTTCATCAGTCAGCTGTGCTGCTTTTCCTCCTCTAAGATACTGTTCTATCAATCCACCTCCATCACCTTCACTTTTCAAACTCTTCTGATGAAGATCAAAATACGAGATCTCGCACAGAGCATTCCTGAACTGACAATTACCACTGTCAAAAATACAGAGCATTTTCCCAGTCTTAAATCCGAAGCAGTGTGGGGGGTTAAATTGAACCCAAAATACAAACCAAAACACACAAAGCTTGCTGGTATTGAGGGTGTTTTGCAGGACTCCAAACTCATGCAAATTCAAATGAAATTATTGGGCTTTCTAAACACTGAGGATGCAGTAAGTGATTATTTCTGATTCTCTTGCACTGAGAGTTACAACCACATGCACAGCACTCCTTTCTGAGTGACAGCCCTTCACCCAGCATGCTCAGGAACAGCAGCTCTGTCTTCATAATACAGTTCAGAAGACCTATTTTAAATTAGAAATTTCTTGAAAACAGTTACAATGTTACCAAAGTTATATTGTTATAAGAAGATATTTCACTAAGTTCCAAGCTATAGTTGCAGTATATACAGATTCTAGAGATTTTGTATTTTATTATTACAAGAATTTACAAGTACATTTTGTGTTTTAAAGAACATTGTACAATTTTTAATGTAGGTAACCAGTTCTCAAAAGTCTGCAAGATGTGATCACACAAGTACCCTCACTTGTGCCACGGGGATTTTCCTTGGGTCTGCCCTGTGGAACCAGGATGCAGGACTGACTGACAAAAACATTTAAAATATATTAACCAGCTCCACAGATTATCTAACTGCTTGTTTAGTTACTCTTTTACAGCTACTCTAAAACTGGATAATTCTATGAATTAATTCCCCCAGACACGGGGAATACTTTCCCTTTGTTTTTAAATACTTCCCAGCAATGGGGCCAACTCAGCAGTGCCCAGTGCCCCTAATCCTCACTGCAGTTTCAGCATCTTGCAGACCCAAAAGTACTTTGCTCTCAGCTGAGTGAGACCAGCTCTTGCATCTGATGGCTGCTAAAAGATGATTGACTCGAATTTCCTACACTGAAAACACCAGACAATCTACACAATCCACAATCTGCACAATTTACAGCTCCATCACCCAGATTTTCTTACAAAGATACAAATAGGGTAACGCTGTTTAAGTTAAAGCTAAACAGAACCTGTTGTGCCCTTGAGCTCTTTGCAGCAGGAACCAGAAAATTCACTGTTCCCTGAGCTCTGAGGTAGCACCTTGTATACACTACACCCCAGAAGGAAACAAAACACTGGGTTAACTCCAAGCTGCCTTCTCTTCTACATAATGGGAAAAAGAAGTTGACCTTGGCAAAAGCTGCTCTAAATGTTACTTTCAAGAGTGAAAACATGAAAAGGAAACAAAGGGAAGTTATAATTCAGTATTAGAGATTTTCACACAGTAATTAAACAAAACGTATGTGCACATTTAAAAGGAGTTCCTGCCCACTGCAAACAATCCCAGCATTAACTACAATATCCAACAATACAGTGTATGCATCCCTGTGTAAGAATTACTGACAGAGGCAGCTGCTAAAGGCAGATGACCACATTCTTCAAACCTCTTAGTTTTTATGTCATCAGGAATCATAAGCTTTACTTAAAAATATTTTGGGGGTTTTTTTTGACTACAAGACTGAAAAGAAATGACAAAAGCAAAATAATGGCTACTAAATAGCACAAAACTACCGTGCAAAGAACTGCAGTAGATCTCATTTTGAAAGAGTTTTATATTCATCACAAAGCCATATGCTTGAAAACAGTGACAGGAAAAGAGCCACCTACATTCAGCCAAACCACTGACCACATGCAGTCAATAATAGGCCCAGCTATTTTCATGCACTAACCTTTTTCTCTGCCACTAAAAACAGTTCTCTAGTTCAGTTTAGGTCCAAAATCCCATAAATGTTACGGTTGGCAAAGCTGGCAGAGTTTCAAAGGCATTGCTAGAATGATATGTTTCAAATCTAAGAGGAAATAAAAGTATTCTCACTTTATCCTTCATCCAAAAAACACATACTTGCCCAAAACTTCATCCTCTCTACCTTAATCTTGCAATGCAGACCAGATGGAAACATCCACTTTCAGCATCCAGTGCCACATGTTGCAGAAACACCCACCGACCCACCATGAATTACAGAGTAAACCAAACAACATAAAATGCCATCATATTAAAGATTTAACCCTCGTAGTGCAGCAAGAACGCCCAGACTCCCCTCTGTAGTGCTCAGAGCTCGTTTTGAAGAACATGCTCAGACATTTACTAATAACACTAAATTGGTTTCCAGATCATTAAAGCAAAGGAAAACAATAAAAAGGAATAACACAAAATATAAACAGTCCATTAATAAAGTTTTTCAAGCTTTTAGTTACTAAATACTATTACCCTTGCTTTAAAAGCCTTGCAACATAAATACTGGAAGAAGCCTTGGCTAACAAGCACCGTGAAAGGCTTGCAAATCTCTCTCTTGCTGTCACCTCATCAAGCACTAAGATACACAAGAGGTGAACTTTGGAAATTTCCAGCAGATCCAGAAAAGAAAACAGCTACTCCCAAACAAAAAGAGCTGATGAAGGGACTTTCAGAGATCCCCCACACCCCAAGGATAAGAGACAAGAATTATACATCACCATTAGACCACACTGAGGAGTTCCAATTACATTTAAATGAAATTCATAAAAGTGTAATTTAAAATTTTTATCAGCTCTAGGATTAACACTATCAAAACCAACCCAGCACAGCACTGAGCCCCACTGGGACAGCAGAGGCCAGGAAAGAGCCCTCAGGAGCTTTGCTGAGCTCAGTTCAGCACGACCCAGAGTCCAAACAGTTCCTGGGCAGGTTTGTGTCCATGTGCCCAGAGCTGGGCCAGTCCATGGGCACTTCCACATGGCACCAACGTGCTGGTGGGGCACTCAGGGAGCACTGACAGGCTGCAAACCCACACCCTGCCTGACCTCACAGCCACAGAAAACTGCCAAATAGGTCTGTCCCCCCCAGAAAAAGAAACATCTGTAAAGAAACATCAGTATTTTTTTGTTGTTATGTAAAACCTGGAAAGAATTTGAGGAAATTTCCAAGATGACTGACCTTGTAACAAAACTGATTGTGTTTGTATAAACATCCATAGAATCAAGGAAAAAATCTATTTCTGGTTCAGGTGGTTTAAATGCCAATTTTTAAAATTAATTCCTATGGTTTTATGTGAAAGAAACAAAAAAACCCATCTGGAAATAAGCAGCCTATACAACATAGAATACTTGCCAAAGGCAAATCAAACTTCCTTAATCTTTCAGGGGGCAGAGGCCTCACCAGCTGCATGACCCAAAAATAACTAACAGTTTTCTCTACATTTCAAGAGTAATCCCACCTTTCCCTGATGGGCCATAAACCAAAATTTCATCCAAAGATATATGAAACACATACACAGTTGGATTTCAGTGTATGGAAGTCACGGGTTTACTTTAAAATCTGAGTCTTTATATTCCAGTAAAGTTAAAAAAGGGGACAGGAAAGGGCTACAGACCTACCTGCATGAGAATGCACCTCAAAGCAGGATATTAAGAGAAAGCAGAGAACCTACAAGGAATGAAGAAAGGGACTGATCAGCACAGAGAGCTGGCACAGGGAGGTCAGGCTGCACAAGTTAAATGCAAACTGCCAGGAGGCCAGGAAAATGGGAACTCACAGACAAACAGAAGGTTTCTCAACAAGAAATAAAGAGCAAGAAATGAAGAACTGGTGTCAACAAGGGGTAGAAATTAGGAGGACAAACCAACTATTCAATTAGCTTTTTGCATCATTTTTTCCTGTAAGGGTAATGCTGTGTATGAGGACAGAGCCAGAATACCTCACGGGAACAAGGACAAAGCACTGCAAATTACCACATCCATTACTAAAATGAAATGAGGCTGCTTAAAAAAATTTCCATCCCAGAATACTGAAAAAAAAATGGGTTATATATCAAAATTGCAGACTCAGGCACGAGGATTCTCAATGAATAGGACATTTTCTGGGATTGCAGCCTAGGGTTGGAGCAGGAATGTAGAACCTGTGCTCAAAAGGCCTGTTACTGCGAGCTCAGCTCTCCTCAGCATCTCATAACAACTGTTCTAAGGGGACAGAGGAACCAAGAGTAACCAGTCACTGGAACATATACAGGGAGGGAGCACAATGAAAATGCAACCCAAATATTTTCAAATGTAAATCCTGTCACACTGACTTATTGTTGTTCTTCGATGAAATTTCTTGGTTACTGGTAACACATGAGTATCACATGTCATGGCAAATTATTGGGATGGAGAAAATATTACAAGTAGTGGTGTTCCTCAAGGGTCTACTCTGTTTAAACTTTCCATTTTTCACCTGGGTAAAAAATAATACTATGTTTTGGGTTACTGTTGACACAAGCATTTAAAGTAACCAGTAATGTGGCAGAGAACCAAACTGTCATGCAGGAGGAGGAGCAAGAACTTTTAGACTTAAGTGGTACAAATGGCAAGCAAAAGAACAGAAAATCTGCAGGATAAGCAGGTGCTGCAAGTCAGGGCTCTGCTTAAACAGTGAAGAAAGAGAGGGACTTCTGTCTACTTGCTCACTACCTGAGGGCAGTAAGCCACAGTGAAAATAAGGCAGTTTCTCTACAGAGCCAGCACTGTACTGGGAGCAAGGAAGTCTGTTAACATACCCGTGTACTGTGGGCAGCACTGAAGGCCTCGCTGCCATCCACCACTCACCCACACCCCCTGCAGCCAGGGGGTTCTCACAGGAGGAGGCTGAGCCCCCTGCAGTGCCAGCCTGGCCCAGGGTGCAGCACCCTGGGCTGACACATCTCTGCTACACACCATGCAGGGCTGTGTTCCAGCTGTGCCAGGGCTGCAGCACTGACACATCTCTGCTACACACCAGGCAGGGCTGTGTCCCACCCTGTGCAGCACTGACATCTCTGCTACACACCATGCAGGGCTGTGTTCCAGCTGTGCCAGGGCTGCAGCACTGACACATCTCTGCTACACACCATGCAGGGCTGTGTTCCACCCTGTGCAGCACTGACACATCTCTGCACAGATCACACCATGCAGGGCTGTGTTCCACCCTGTGCAGCACTGACATCTCTGCTACACACCATGCAGGGCTGTGTTCCAGCCTGTGGTGCCCAGAGGGACACATCCTTAGGAATGCTGACAAGATGGAGCCCTGGGATGCCTGGCTGTGACTGTGACCTCCCTGCACCCAGTGATCCCTCCGTGCCCTGCATTCTAAAATGGATGTTGGTTGCTCCAGGAGAGGAACAGAAGGTACTAAAAGTGACTTCCCTACTTCACCCTTGAAATAATGTTTTAATCAACCTCTATGAACCTCAGCACAAGATGCACTTTCCTGTTAGACCTGTAAAAGCATGTGCTGATGAGTAAAAGGTGTTTGAAGCCTTTATACTCACAAAGCTCACTACTTGTCACACTAGAAAAAAAATCCAAGTCTGTACATGCCCATGGACCTGAAGTGGATACTATTATCAATTTAAAACTGTAACAGACAGGAGATATAAATTTAAATTGCTGAGAGTGTGATGGAAAAGATTTCCTTTAGATCTGCTCCAGGATGTCTCAGGAGGACTTCAATAGACTTTAAGATAGTTAAAACAAATTAAATAGCCTATTATATATTACATTACATTTACTACCACACAGCTCACATTTCACAGCCTATAAAAATTGAATTTTCTAGCACAAATTGACACTTAGGGTAGACCTGTGCCATCTTCAAGCAAGGAGTTTGGCCATAACTGAAGACTGGTATCATTAGATTTAAGGACAACGGAAGGGGCAGGCAAATTGAATCCCATTTACATTTTGACACTGCTGTATGCAGATCTTTTTCTGTATTGTTGGTGAGAGAGCTTGAAAAATGTTCTGTTTTTCAAGTCTAACAGACCTGAGGATGATTTTCCTTATATTTTCCACACATAGGCCAAGAACAAGAAAAGAAGAGGTCCTGGCAGGCATCTTGTGATATTGCACCTATTTTATGAATAACTCATTTTTAAATAAGGTGCTGAATGAGTTCAAACCCATAAAAATTCTATGGAAGAAAAATGCCTCTATCCCAGCTGATCAAACTTGAATCTATTAATTTTAAAGCAATACTTTCAGCCGCATTTCACACAAATATTCTGGCTGCAAAGAACAGGGGAAAAGATTTTTCTAGGGCAGGACAATCTTTGTGAATGACCATAGTCACGTAACACCCCTCAGAGCTGTTCTCAATCCTTGGTTTCACCAACTTCAGCCATAAACTGTATTGTCTCTTCTCCAAAACACTTAACCAGCAGACAAAGCCCAAAACCAACTGAAAAATACATCCTTCCACTGAACAAACCCAAACAGAACCTTTTTTCCTCAACCTTGCTAAATGTCACACGCGAATTTAGTACCAATCCTTATTTATTTTGTGCCATCATTCACAAGCAAAGGTGAGAAAAGTGGCTCCCTAAAGTCCAATCTTGCTAAACAGTAATTTCAGGTCAGCTAAAAATGGTTGAAAATAGACATCAGGCATGAGGGTCTCATTAAGTCAAACCCTTCTAAAGGTCAGTGGCTCCCCATCTCACACCACAATTAAACACCACTGGCAGCTGCCTGCCTGTCCCGGGCCCAGCACTCCGTGCCTCCCTCAGCACCACACACAGCACACAGCCACAGTGGGCAGCAGCTTCTGCTCCCTATTTCCCCTCAGGGTAGCTCAGGAATTCCATTTCTGCCCACAACTTGATGGTCTCAACTAGAACAGTCAGAACAAACCAGGTGATAAAAATACCAGAAATTATCATACATGAGAAAGGTGGAAAAGGTGGGTGATAGGGAGAGAAAAAAATTGTTTATTCACAAAGGTAACTCCAGGCCATGAAATGATCAGGTTGGCTGTTTTTTTGGTTTGGTCTGGGGTTTTTTGTTTGTTTGGTTGGTTTGTTTTTTCAGAAGACAACCTATCCTTTCATTTTGTTCTAATGTGCTCTGCCTAGTACTTGACTGCCCCACAGCAAGGTACTGTTGTTGCACAAACAAGTTAGAGATGTGAAATTAATATATTATTATTATTATTACTTTATGGTTTTGTTAAATGATATCCCAAATGTTTACTAGAGGAGCCAAAATGAAGTATAAAGAGACAGAATGGTACCTTGTCAAGTATATTACATGAAAAATTCTGCTAGCACCTTACAGAAAAGTCTTATTTAGGGAGTGATGCATTTTTGCTGCTGTCTTTCCTTTGGGGAGCAGCTGTTTTCCTTTTCCTGGGTGTTCCTGGGTGGTATGAACATAAACAAATGTGACATGAATAAAGCATGAGACCTGCTATGTTCCTCTTGCTTTGTTTCTGTCTGCCCATTATTACTGCTGCACATCATCTACCATCCACTGTGCTCTAAGATGGAAAGGGGGGGAAAACCCTTCCAGAAACACTTTGTGCATAAAACACAGAGCTGATCAGTTGAACTCGAGATACTGCACAGCTCGAGATGGCTCCTGAAGGACAACAAACCAGCACTCAGCTAAAACTAAGGCAAACAAAAGGAGCATCCTAAGGAGAGATCAGGGATGGCTCAGGAAGCCACAGAGACAGGGCTAGTCCTGGCTGTAAATTCTAGGACAGCTTTTTCCTTTATTCTTCCAAGGAAACACTTCAGATCAACACAAGAGAGTGGTCTCTGACAAACACAGATTAGTGGCTCCCAACTCGTTACTACAGAGGTGTCTAAATAATCCACACAAAGACCGAGCTGTTGTGACTGTTGCTATCAACTGTTTCCAACTGGCTCACAACACACACATCTTTCTTCCTTTTCCTGAAGTTACTTAGAATTACTTTTTTCCTTCTTCTCCACTAAATGCTTAACAAAAGCAATAGGCCCAGGTTTGATTTTCATCTTCCAGTGGAAAAGTGTAATGTTGTATCAGCCACATTATGGCTCAGAGATTGTACCCCTGGGAGATACCACACAACGCTCGGAGCAAATTCTGCCTGCAAACAAAGGAATGCAACTACAAATTTGTGTGGGACGAGGGAAAGACTCAGAGGAAGATCTTTAGCTTGGAACCACGTTTATAGCAGTGGAGTCACCATATTTGTTTTTTAAATGAATGCTAGTTAATGGATGGGACTGCCTTAACTGGAGTTCTGTGAAGGTAAGAGTTCTTCCAGGCCACTGCAAGTGACTACAAACTGCAACAGTAACCACAGGGGAGAGACTGACTAAATGTTCACAGGAAATATTCCCACTGTAACACAGGTGAAAACTATGGGTCCAGACGTCCTTTCCCAGCAGCAGTACCAGGAGATTCTCTTGCCCCTCCTCACCTGCCCAGCCCCCTCTGTGCTGCACCAGCAGCCTGGCTACCTCACCAGCTCAGAAAGGGAGGCAGGAGCTGCTACAATGACATGGTTACTACTGAAGAAAACTGTATGGACCAAATACTAACAGTTTTTAACTAAAAAGAAGACATCTGACTTCAAATAACGCTATCAATGTCCTGATTTTAAAAATCCCAAGAGCAACTGCAAGCCCTGCCTCAATCATGACAGAGTCTCCTGTTCAGTGTTTCAAATCAGCACAAAGTAGACAAGGCTTGCAATGACAACCCCAACCCCCCACTCAAGTCATTCCAAATTGCATTCCTTTAGCTACACAAATAAGTAGTCTTAGTTCATAAAGCTCTCAAATGTTAAATAATTACCAACTGGAGTACACTTGCAGTTGCTTGGCATCAAACCCTTTCATCTACAATGACAATTTAATGCAGATTTGGACAATGTTAAGGTAAATACGGGTCTTTATTTTAAATACTACTGCAATAACATTAAGATAACTGAAACAGAGGTATCACACTCTGTGTGTGTGATGTGAACCACAAGAAGGTTAATGTCACATCATACTTCCAGTTCTACACATTCTCTTTACAGGCTTTTTCCATTTAGATTTAGTGTCAGTAAATGACGCGTTTTATTTTGCCTCAATTCATTTAACAGACCAGGGGAGTGAAAACAAGCATGTCAATAACAAGTAGTAATTTAATCCTCTCACAACGGTATGTAAAAAAGAAAATTATACTTGGTCAACAAGGTCAAAATGGAAATCGAAACGTTTTAAAATTCTTCTGTTGCACAGCACTAAGTTTGTGTTTGTTCACTTGCAAAGACTGAACGACTTTGTTCTCTGAGCTCCCCTGAGCACTCAATCCCCACCAGCAAATTGCATTTGCTTAATGCACAAGGAAAACCAACTACCTGTTAATACAGCTAATCACTGTACATAGGTTAGAGAGAGCTCAGGGAAAGGGAAAAAACCCAAGGAAACCAAAGAGACTAAAGTACGTTCTTAGATAACTTTATTTATAAAACATAAGGGTTTAAGGGGAAAACAAGTTAACTTTTAACATCCAATCCTAAAAATGGCAAAAACTAAGATTCAAGAGCTAATTTTTTCCTATCACAAATGTTAATCTGGGTAACAAAATAAAATCTCAAAAATTACAAATTAGTTAGAGGTTTTACATAAAAATGATCAGCAAATCATTTTAGTTTAGTTAACAGGTAATTATCTTATGAAAACTAAATAGCTGAATAGGCTCTATGAATGTACAACTCCTGAATTTCCTGAAGAGGTTTGCAGCCAGTGCTGGCAAATACACATTGTTCAACTTCTACTAACCTTGGTACAGCAATGAAAGACAGTTTTCACCATTTCTTTATTTTAAAACAATGTCAGTAAAGGCAGTAAACATGGACATAATCCCCCTGAAAAGCTGTTCTTTACTTATATGGCTTACTTGATCTTGGCTTAGGACCCTCCCAAAATAAGTCAGTGCAGCAACACCAAGTGAGAGCCTTTTGGCAGTAGAGCACATTGAAATCATTAAAGTAACCCTGGAATTTGCAAAGCAGTTACTGCAATTTCCTTTTTCACACATTTACAAACCGATGAAAAATTTCAGAGAAAAAAGAGCTGTCGTTTAATATCCGTTCAAAGCTGAGGTTCTCTCAAAGTCTGACTAAACACCATTGAACAGATTGTCAGTATTAAAGAAGCTCTCGTGCTACAGAAACACAAACACCATCTGTAGATGAAACATCTTTCTCCAAACACATCCGTGTCTCTGGAGGTTCAGTCTCGGCCTTATCAATACACATCCATCTCACCCATGTGAACAGCTATTGGCAAATGTTTATGAGAGACACCCTTAGAACTCCCTTTAAGTTCAGCTTTACTTCTGGGTAGCAGTTCTAAACCAAAGATTTTACAAGTGTTTTAAAGAGCATCTGTTTTGAAGCTGCAGAGTGAGGTTTGTGTATCTCACATGTGTCTCGAGCCAGGCAATCAGTGAAGTCTTTACTATCAGATCACTGGCAGAAGAATCCAGTGCTGACAGATGAGCTACAAACCAACCTCTTCTGCAACTCCTTTACGGAGGGAGCTGGTATGAGGCACTGCACGATTCCTTGAGGTTAATTTCTTGCAATATGCCCTCAATAACAAGTGGTGATTTTTGTCAGAGCAGTCAAAGGGAAGAGACTTACTAGAAGTCCAGCACTCCTCCTCCTCCCCAAGTGGAGACAGGCTGGTACTCGCATTGCGCAAGAGGGAGAACCCGCCCCGTGACAGCCCCGGGCCGTGTTGCTCAGAGGGCGACTCTGCCAGCCCCGACACGGAAAAACCCTTGTATCAAATTCCAAAGAAGAGGCTTTGCTGTGCTCTCACTGGAGGGTTCAGCATGTTGAGGGAAGAAGTTTCAAAAGGAGCGGAATGACATCTTAAAAAAAATTACAGCAACTTACATCAATTTTCTTTTGATGTAGATTTTTTTTCCTATGTAAGAATAAAGGTAAAAGATCCTAAAGATTTTGGTTTGGGTTACTTTGGGTTTGTTCAAAGCACAAAAGCAAACTAGCTCCTCCCCCCCCCAATATCTTAATGTATATCCAAGCATTCTATTCTAATAAACACAACATGATGACATGAATTTCCAGCAGTCCTGATGACAGTGGTACAGCAAACCTGCCAGACAAGCCATGAGCCATCACACCTTCTCATTTACCAAGATCGTCAAAGATGACACCAAGAATTTCGGGGGTGGGAGGGAATTTGCCAGAGCTATGAAGGGGGTAATGATCTATAAAGCTTTAGAGCCCATGCAGGCAATAAGAAATATTAGGTTTTATAGTCTTTATGGATTTCCAGATACATTTATATAACTACAACCTTCCAACACTCCCAAGCAAGAAAACACCACAGAATTGCATGCCTTCAAAATTAAATTCCTGGTAATCTGCTTTTCTACATCTTAGATTCAACTCCACAGGAATATGATTGACCAAAAGCAACCAAAGACCCTCCACTCCTCCTTTCTCTCCTCTGCTATACAGTCAATAAACACACATAAAACAAACACCACAAGTGGAATAATGACCGAATTCTAACACAACTGTGGCCACTTCCAGAGTGATTTTTTTCCCTGTGGGACATAACTGTGTCACAACGAGTCCTCTTAACAGATCTCAAACCCAACTTTCAAACAATCAAAACACAAAGCCCAAATAATTCAATTTGACCTTCATTATTTAGGTCTGTGTGCCAGGTCTTATCAGCTCTCACGAGCACATTCCCCTTCTTAAAAACAGGCTGTAGAAATACATTTCTCAAACTAAAAGGAACAGAATGCATTGTTTTGATGCTACAGCCTGAAGCCCTTTATCTGAGTTTTATCAAAGTGTACTCTATCACTGATCAAAGCAGCAATGACAACTTAATGTTCTCTAAAGTTATATATTGCTGCAAAAACTTCCCACTTTTGTCTCGTGGCCTCCAGCTCTGCATGTCATTGGGAGCATATTCAAAGGTCAAGAGACTTTCTTTCCAAAGCCCTCAGTTCCCAAGTGGCAGCTCCAACTTGGCAGGAGTTGGGAGTAGAGCAGGGGAGATTCATTCCATCAGGGCTCTTGTTCTCACACACCCCAGAAAATTCAGGTTGTCATTTCTTCTGGTAGACGTTTGAATGACTACTTGGTATGTTACTCTATGAACTGTCTGTATGTGGTAGCAGCACTTCCAAAGTACCCTGTTAGTCATTATCATCTAAAGCCATTTCTCACTCTACTAAAAAAAACAGTATTTCATTTTGAATGCCTTTCAATTTATTATTTTGCATCTGCCATGTGACTGGCTCTTGAAAGCAGTTTGGAAGTTACTTGGACTTGCAAGATTTTTGTTTTTTTAAAAAAAAATCTGTATTTTAACAATTCACTGAGAAATCTCAATTTGAGTTTATTAGAAAAAAGTTATGCAATTTTATGTTTAATGAACTGTGTTGAAATGAGTTGTACTAAAGACTCCTTATTTAATAAAAAGGCATAAAAATGCAACATAACTACGTTTCTACAGTTTTATTTAAGACCTCCAACATCTTCATAGTTTTAAGCTTCAGATGAATGTTTGTCAGGATTACTTAAAGCACTCTCAACATCTCCAAAATTCCTGTCTACCCCCACAAACAGCAGAAAAACCCCTGGAGAAACAAGGCTTAGTCACTTGAGAAATCAAGGCCTGCCAGCAGAAGAATGAGCTGGGACTGGAGGCAGCACCAAATCTCTCAACAATAGAGAACGCAGTTAAATCTGCTCCCATCCTCTCAGGAATGCGCACATCATCCAAGTCCCCTCCCTCAGAGGCAGCCCCAGCTCCTTTATCTCCGATCTCAGGGCCCTGGAGGGGAACAGCTACCGGGGGGGAAAGCCCATGGCCCAGGGCACAGCAAACAGACGTGTCCCTGCAAGGATTCCCATCCTCACGGCTCCGCAAAGCCACCGGCACAACAGGCTGGGGAGCACCAGGGAATAATTGGGTTGGCTCTTCCTGCTCCATCCTGGTTTCACCTAACCTCACCACGTCTCTCAGCAACTCCTCTTCAAAGGAGGAAAGAACCGAGAGGGACTGGAGGAGGTAACACTGTGAGGTTGGTGCCTGGAAACTTTCACCAGGATCTCACCTGGAACACCAGGGAACAAATGGCAATGTTGGTCCATTCTCAAACTGAAACCACAGGGATATGAGATTTGGAATAGAGAGTAAGATCAGCAGTGAGAGTAAAAAATTGGGCAACAGCAGGTCACTGACAGCCTTGCACAGTCTCAGCCTCTACCATAGAATCATAGAATAGAATCATAGAATCGACTGGGTTGGAAAAGACCTCCGAGATCATCAAGTCCATCTAGAGTCGTATCTGTCCTACAATTAACCGTCACTACCATTTGGTGGCCAGGAAGAATTATCACATAAAAAGGGAACCTTTACAGGTCAGATCAGACAAAGAATGCACACAAAACAAGCATGGCCTGAGACACTGAGGTACAACATCCTGCTCCCAGACGCTCCCAGACCTATTAATGGACTCCAGAATTACATCAGCTCATGTTTAAATACAGTCAACGCTCAATCAGGCACAGATTTTTTTCAAGTTAAAGCATCACCAAAACTAGAGGCCTAAGAAAGAAGTGTGATAGATTTAAAATCATTACCATTTTGCCAATATGCTAGAAATAAGAAAAAACCTGAAATCAGTACAATTCTGTTACAATTTTGAGTGACCTTTAAATATTATAAAGCTAACCAGAAAACTCAAACACTTGGTCATTACTTTGTGCTACAACAGGATTTTCACTATCAATTTACAGTGGGAAGCCTCAGTGCCAGGTTCAGTTTGGCCCTGATTTTTTCCCCTGATATGTAATGACCACAGAAGTTCAAATCTGTTTTATAAAAGTGCCCATATGTGGAAATATAATGCACTGAATCCATTTCTTTCTTTAACTAAAAACATGTTCACTAAAGGAGCTTAATTTCCAAATACTTTTTCCAGTGATTGGGCTAAATTAGAATAGCAAGTTTTAAGATGGAATTTTCTAGTCCAATAAGCCTGGTACACAAGCTGAATCCATAATTTAAGTGTTACAATGAGAGGCACTGATGGCTTCTTCCAACTGGTTCCTATTAGTTTGCAGATTAATGAGTTACAACACATACATGCTCAGCACATGCATTTCTGAGGACCTGCTGTGAGACACCAGAAGGAGCAATACCACAGGCCATTGTTGAAAGAGATACTTTTGTTGGGTTTTTTGTTTCTAAACCTCATTTCTGCTACAGTTACAGGAAATACTTCAGTTCCAGCGAGCCCAGAGGAGCTCATATGGAAGAAGTGTTGGAACAAAAGCATATACTGGAACAACATTTTAAACATGAAGCACAGGTCTACAATTTTTCTGACTAGATGTTTATATTATTTTTGTTACCAGCATCCAGTGACATTATGAACCCTCCATGGTATACTGAAAAATGTTGTGTGATAGTAACAAAAAGGCTTTGAAAAGCTCCTCAACAGGGAGGGAAGAGAAATAAAGAAGGGACAAGCAGGCAAAGAGAGAACAGTGAGCAGCTCCCTGCACAGATGACTCATTCTGACACACTGCACAGGTGAGGGTGCGCAGGAGAATCTTCAGTTCACAAAAATTTCCAGGAATTTAGTGGAAATTTTTTATTCTCTTCACTTCCCTCCCCATAAATTTGAAGCACTCAGAAGTACTAGAAGTCCTCCTGAGATTTTAACCCAAACCCAATGTTTGAGCAGGGCAGACTGTTATAAAATCTCACACAACCAACACCCTTTCATTGAACAGGTACCACTGTGTTTGGACACCCATGGAAGGGAATCCATAAGGAACACCAACTGCACAAAGTATTGCCCTGTGCTTTGGTCACCTCTAGTCAGGTCACAAAGTCCAATCCCAGTCACTGCCCTTTTGTTCCTGGCTCCCCAGAGATGTCTCTGCTGTCACTTCAGAGGGGAAATTTGTTCTGTAAAAAGTTCAGTCCTTCCAGACTGCCTGGATTGGGCTGCACTGGAGTTTACACAAGATCAAAACATTTAAAAACTTTTCCTGCTAGAAATCCAAAGAATGTCTTAGAGATACTATCAGGTATTTTTATTGAGCTTCTGCATTAATGCAGTGTAATTACTGAAGCCTCACTAATCCTGATGTGAAAAACATAATTCAGTAACAGCCAAGTGTGGGTATGTTTTGCATCGATTTAGGTAAAAAAATAATAATTAGTTGTTGTTGAAACTAAGAGTTAATGTAAACCTTGATGTGCTGACCCCTGAGTTTATACAGTAAATTGAAGGTAGGAATGAATTATTAAATAGAGCACATATTTTACAAATTTGTGCAAAGAAAACCTTATTTTTAATAATTAGGCATCAACGACTTCAAGGAAAACAACATGTTATTATAATAATTAATGTATTTTTATTTAGGAGTCCATGCTCCTTTAAATAGTCACATATTTGCAGAGTGCAAAGCTCCTGTAACCCAATCTGTGTTTTCCTCAAATCCCCACAAGTCCATTTAGTCACAAACAGCACTCCTGGAGGGGTGCCTGGCCTACCAAACCTGGCCCAGTGCACATATTTTTATACATGTTACTAAATTAGGAAAGCACAGTGGACTCAGGTTATGCCAGCCTGGAAAAAAGAACAGGGTCTGCATCAGTTTGTGCCTTGGCTTTTAAAGTCACAAGCATCATAAAAAGAAATTTGAACTTTATTAAGTACCAAAGGGATCTCCTCTGATCAGAGACAGTAATAAAGGCAGAAGGGAAATCTGGGGGGGAAGATAAGAAACCAAATCTGTTCCCCTGCACTTTGAACACTCTCAATCAAAATGTGGAACACAAGTTTAACAAGATGAGTTGGGACCACATATTTTCATGCCAGGGTCTAGAGTAAGAATAGAATTGTTGGCATGCTGTACCCATGATCAGTGGAAATCTACTGTGAAAAGGAGGGAGGGAAGAAGTCTTGTTTATGTGCCCTTAATTAAGTTTTACTGAAATCCCTTATATTAAGCCCTATTCAGAGTTACTAAGTTGGGTATTCAAGAAGCCTTTACCAGGGAAATACGGGTATGAATAGTAAATACAGATATTGTACTTTACAGCAACATAAAAAAGTGAGAGAAATGAATATGTAGTTTTCATGTCTGAAAGTTTCTCTTGCCCCCAATCAGTAAAGCAAATTCCAAAGCAAAAGAGGCCTTGCAATAATCACTCAACATTCCAAGAGTTTCTGTATAAATAGACAAAACAACAATCAACAATTATCATTTGATTTATAATTTTACTAATGATTGAACCTTTCCTGACATTACCACTGAAGTCTCCTATGCAAGAGAAATTTATCTGCAAGTTATATATTTCAAAATTCATCTTCTAAACTCTTCCAGCCTTCTGGAAGCACAAATTGTTTCAGTTACAAAAGCTCACTGATCTTACCGCTATTAATTTCCTATTAACTTAGAGGGCTATTCATTATGGAGAGATAATTATTAATTTCCTAATAATGGGTGGAGAGACTCAACCATCCCCAATATTAAATATGATCAGCCTCAAAAAGGTGTGGTCTTAAATGGAATGGGAACACCCAAGTTCTATTTCTGGCTAACACTGACTCCTGCTGTGGCCTGGAGCAAATCACTTCTGTTAAAAACACTTTTTTCCACTCTGTAAAATGAGGATAACACTCCCTTATCAGCTGCACAGGATCTTTCTCAAATGCTTTGAAGATGAAGTTTTATAAGCCTACAAATGTATTTTAATGAGTTGTGAACTGAGTGTATTCCTACAACAATCTGCCTTAAGAAGGAGAAGGACTGGAGCAGAAATGAAATGCCCAGTCCATGTGCTGTTGAGCTCCCCTAATGCTGCTGAGGTTTGCACTCTTGACAGTGTCAGACAGACATTTTCCTTCAGATTGAACCTAAAGGAAGCAAAACAGCAACAAGTGGATGCAAAACACAGAATCCTCAGGAAACAGCCCAGGGCTGTGGATTTGGAATGGAAGCCTCATGTTCCCTTGGTGGGGCAGGGAGGGCATTTGCTGACCCTGCCTCTGACTCCCAGAGAGACCTGAACCCCCTCCAGCAGCTGCTGTGCCCCCCCAGCACCTCAACTCTCCCTTTGAGGACTCCACAAACACCATCCACAATTCACATCAACTTTGGTACCATGTGGCCACATTTTATTTTTTTTGCTTGATCAACGTGCTCCACTCCTGGATTTTGAAGTCCCCTGACAGCAAACACAAAGGGAGTCTTGCTCCAGCCCATGCAAAGACAACTGCTGATTTTTCCCCACCCTTCTGGAAGGGAACTTTGCCAAAAGATGGGCTGGGACCATAAACCATACCCTCTTCTTTAATTACTTAGCTTTTGCTCTTGACTTGGCAAAACATTAAGCTTTTCATTTTAGTAAATCTATAATTAACTCCAGCATGTGCTGAGTAAACATAACCTCATTTTTAATTAAATCTTAGAACAAGATGCTACAACTTGCCATTTCTAAGGAGAAATACCTCTCAAGTAATGTGCAGTAAAAAAATCTAATCCTTGTCAAATACAAAACTTAAGTCTCAATTTGAGTATAATCCACCCTGTTTTAAGTCATCTGTTGTCCAAACATTCACCAACTACAAGAACAAAATGTAAACCTGAAGAGCCACCTCTGCACATCAAAAGTTTCCAAGTCAAACCAAATCTAAACAGTAACACAACAAAACTGAGATAACCTTGGCTTTGGGACTCCTTAAGAATAAGTTTTATAGTACATTTCACCGGATTTTTTTCCTTTTTTAATGCAAATGATACTGTAGTTCTTACACAAAGGGAAAATAAATATAATTTCTCAAGAAAGAAAGGAGATTAAATATCATAGGCATTATAAACATCAGAAACAAAGGGGAACTTTCTAATTAATCATTCATAAGTGAGAAGATTCAGCAAATTTACTTCTGACAGCACATTCATATAGAATAACTTCACAATTCTAAATTAAAATGAAACATCAATTCACTGAATAAAATGAGAAATTTCAAAGAAAAAGTTAAGCTACTGTGAAAACACAATGTCAACTCTAAGTCAGGCTTACACATGAAGTAATGAAATAGTATGAAAAAACCATCTTTTGTTTATGCTGATCTTTTTTAGGAAGATCTCTGCTGTTACACATTTCCAAATGGCCCTCAAGAATTTAGATTATCCAAATGCTGTAGTTAAATAGTAGAAAACTTCATAAAACTTTACTTCATGCTGAAGAATTACACATACCAGAGCCAAAGAAACAAACCAAGAAGCTGTTAAAGACAGAAGGTACAAGATTCACAATCTGCAGAACAAAAAAATGTTGTGCATTTAGATGAAAACAAGTCCTCAGGAGAAATTTATAACATGAAATCTCGTATTACTTATCTGAAACTCTTTTAATCAGCTCTCCTTTGAAAGGCAGAACCTCTCAGGGATTCTGATTACAGAGAATCCAGACACTGATGACTCTGCATTAGGCAGAAGCTGCTCCGCTCATTAAAGCATATTCAAATTATGGCATGAAGAGAATTTTACAAAGCATTTTTTTCCAGCTATTTTATATTATATTTCAATTTCAACACACTTATTTTGGACCAATTTTTCCCTTTAACTCTCCTCAAGTTCAGCTGAGTCATCTCTCAGCAGCTCTCCCAGCTGAAGATGCTGAAGGAGCCCCAGGTTTCAGTGGCACATTGAACAGAGCCCGGGGCCCAGCACGGGATCCCACCCAGCGGTTTGGGAGCGTTTGCTGAGCACCAAGGCAGGATTGGCACTCACAGGACAGGGGGGAGACAGCACAGAGTGCCCTCTCATCTCCAAGGGACACAATCCACCTAATGCCCCTTCTCCCCCTCCCTTGATTTCTCCAGGAAACTAAAGCTTAGGGATTCACGCTGCCTGCATGGTTTTTATCATTCTCCCTCACCTCCAACCTTCAAATCACTTTTTAAAACTCATTGGACAGTCATGACCAAACCACGACAAAAGCAGAGGGCTCTTTGCTATTAAATTCTCACAAGTTTTATGAAAACAGGTACTTAAGAGACTAAAGTCCAGCCCATCACACAGAAGATAAACCACAGCACAGGCTCAACCTCTATCAGAGCCTGAACAATGTCTACAGCCAGACTAGAGGCTTAAATGTAAATCTTAAATGCACACCACTTCAATTGTTCTAAAATTGATTTGTACAAGGCAAACCTTAAATACTAAAAATGAATGTTAAGAGCACAACTGTGGAACAAAACAATTAAAAATGTATAATGAATCAACATATGCTATTAATTGCATTGTGTCTTCCAGCTCTTAATCACAATTAAGGAAGACACAATAGAGAATCATTCTTAAAAATTAAAATGCTATACAACAGTGGGGGTGTTCAAACATTTAATAACAAACACCACCCAACTGTTCTGCAGTTGTGCTGGTGACATTTTTAGCAACTGATTTAGGATATTGCTAAGAGTATCCTCCTGGATATCCACGGAATTTCAAAAGAACTGAAGGTATTTGTAGCACCAGACACTGGGAATGGAGGCCCAAGAGGAACGACCACTCTAAAGTAACTTCCATGAAGGAATGTCAGCTAAACCCAAAAGCTATTTTTAGGGCAGGTCTTTAAATTCCACACCAGCTGCACTAGTAGAAGCTAAATTATATCTTAAACTTGTTATAAATTAGGAGCCGTTAAGAGCTGTCTGTCCCCAGCAATGCATTGCAAGGCAGTGCCTGCTGGAAAGAAAGCAGCAAACACACAGTAAGATGATGCACTGCAGTGAAATTCCATCCCATCCCATGCCATGCCACCCCATCCCAGTTAATTGTTAACTTTGCCAGCTTTCTGACAGAACACTACTTAACACTATTATGACGATTCATGCTCCCAGTATAATTAAGGACAAAACAATTCATCAAAACTTCCCATTTTGCTCCACTTTTTCAACTGTTGAACATTTGTGTTACTTTGAAACTCAAAGATTTCTTTGTACAAAGTCTTTGAAATCTTCACCATTTCACAAACAACAACTGTGAAAACATGCCTGAAAGCCTCTGTGGGAATTGTTGTGTTTAGGAAACTCTCAGAGCATTGGGTTAACTCTGCAGAGGGCAAACTACCCAGTGTGAGGGGAAGGCTGATCCTGCTCAGACTGGCAGCACTGGAGCTGTGTGACATCAGTCACTGTGACAGTGACAGGATTAGTGCTGACAGCAGCCCTGGCACGTGGGACACCACCAGCAAACACACACACCACACACCAGGGATTCTCCAATTCAAAAGCAGGCAACACTTGTGTTATTTCTAAGCATGCAAATTCTCCATGCACACAAAACTGGACCCACTGAGGGACAATGTCCAGTACCAAACTCTGTAAAAACTTCAGGATAAATTAAATGCAGCAAAGCCTCAGCTGATACCAGCTCCTAATCAAATGTGGTAGACTCCAAATCAACTCTTCAGTAATGTAAATTATCCTTTTGAAAGTCTTTTTTGGAACCTTTTTAAGTTAATGTGTGAAGTTTTGCAGAAAATGTGTCACTTTCTCTTTGAACAAGTCTTTCTTTCATGGTACAGCACCATAAGGTAAATTATCTTTGAGGAACATAAAGCACACTCAAGTCACTCCTTTCTTTTGAATGTAGCACATCTGAAAATTGATGGAAATTTTATTGGCCCTGGGTCATAATGTTTAACAGGTTTATCTAATTTCATTCCAGAGCATTTACACAGTCATATACATTTTTGTCTTTCTAATCATAATCATCCTTCCTTCTCACTTTTCCAGGCTTAATAAAAAAAGTCAAGGAAAGGACAGAAAGATTTCTGCACCCAAAACTTCAAGGAGCATTTCAATATATCTCTTGAGAATAAACAATGTGAACTTACAAACACATGAAGGTCACATTGAGAAGTTAGTTAAAATTAGAGCCAAAAGCTAATCCTATTAGATTAGGTTAGACCAGTTTTTTTTAAATAATAGCCATAGATCTTTATCATCTCTGCAGATCAGAAAATGCAAATACACCAGAGAAAAATTAAAAATATATTTGAAAAGCACCAATATGAAAATATATAAGGGTGATGAGAAAATAATAATGTTACATCTGCTTATCAAAGTATTTAGAAGGCAAAAAAAATCATTCACAATCTGCCTATGGCCAACTTCTTCTGACTTTGTGTCACATTTACTTTGAATAAATTTTGCTTTTTTACTATAAACCAGTCAGACAAACATTTGTTATCTACTGTCACAATGAGATAGAACTGCCATAGGCAAACCTACCAGACATGTGTCTTTTTAGAAAATGAGAATGGGGCTGTTGGGTGAAAACAAAGAAAGGAAGGACTGGAACCCTTTATATTGTGGAAAACAGGAAGAAACATCATTTTATCATAATGACAGTTGTCATTGGCATTTTGTGTCTTCTCAAAGAAGTTCGATATTTTCTTGATATGATGGCAAAGGCTGTTAAATAAATACATTTTTCCCACTTCAGGAGCATCTTTCAGGACTCCACAAGTCCACACAGCACAGCTTTTCCTACGCACAGAGCACATTTAGTGCAATACACACAGTGCCAATCCTGGCCCAGGCTGGGAGTGCAAGTTGTACCAACTGCAAAGTGCTGACAAACCTCGAGCAGATCACCTGGCAAATCAAGTTCCCAGGACGTGTCTCTGCTGTGAGCCCTCAGACATCACTCACCTGCAGGTAAATACTTGAGCTGGTTGTTGGCCAGGCGAAGGTGCCGCAGAGACCTGAGGCGGCCGATCTCGGGACACACGATCTCCAGGGCATTGTCACTGAGGTCCAGAAACTGCAGCTTAACCAGGGAGCCAATGGCTTGTGAGAGAACACACCAAAACATGAATGTGACCCCAGAGGAACGTTAAAACCTCACCAGGGCTGTGAGAGGATGTAAAGCCACAGTCCCCGACACCTGTGCCTGAGCACAGTCTGAGGTGTTAAGGTTGGTCTCACAGCTGAGTGGCATCAGTTGTGGAAATGTTTATCTGCTAACAAACAGTTCTGCTGGCAGTGAGACACAGAGGCATGGACAGAATAGTTTCTACATTTTCCTCAGACAGTTCTGCTCTGAAATCACCTTCTCCACTCCTCTGCTTCGAATCTGTCCCATTTATATGCTCAGAAAGAGCTTAATGTAATTTCCTCTAGCTGGGCACATAACTCTGCAATTAAGGCAAGGAGAAAAACTAGTACAAGTTCTCGATCCTTTACATTTCCAATCTCCCATGCTCCAAACCAGCAGAGCACTCTGTGTGGGAACTGCCTGAAAGCAGCAGACACTCTGGATTTGTGTTTCTGTTGGTGAGTGCCATTTAGCCTTTTCACTTTCTGCAATTACAACTGGAGCAGGCAGCATTTAGGTGCATTTGAGGAGTCATTAAAAGAATTTAACATAGCATAAATAAGGATATTATCGACTAAGGGCTATGCTGGTATATTTTGTATGAAAATCTTTAATGTTTTATGGGAAAAGAAAGGAGAAATAGGCCTCTTCAAATAAGAAAAATGAATATTTTATGATTCCTGCCACTTATTGTGAGCTGGTAGATTACTTACCTTCAGGTACAACAACTATGTTATTTGAATGAAGGTACCTGGGGGGAGGAGACAAAAAAAGCAGAGGACACCACCTGTTACCCTCAAAGACTTCTGCTACACAATCAGTTTGCAAAATATCCAATTTCAGACTGAAAGAGCACGCTCAAAGCCATTCCTCCCTATTAGCACAAAAGCTGTGGAAACTGCATAAAACGGCAATGGCCAAGTACTTAAGTTTCACTTAGACTACTCAATAATTAACATAAAGGAAAATTACATACAATTATGTAAAACAAACCACTCACAGTTACAACAATAATGGGCTTTACTTTTGACAGTCATAAGAGGAAAACAAAATGGAAAAAGAATAAAAGCAGGTAGAATAGCCAGAGTGAACCACACTTGATCACCAGGTGATTCGGCACTAAATGTCAGCCAAGGAGAGGAAGAGGCCCACACCCACACCAGTTACACAAACACTTTCCCCTGCACATAAACTCTCACACCTTTACTGACTGAGGAAACAAGCACACGAGCTGCTCACTGCAAGAGGGTTTGTCAAACTTAAAGCACATTTTCCAGATTAAACCCCGATGTTACACATGGCTATTTATGTAGTTCCAGAGGGTGGCCAGCCCTCTCACTGAGAATATTCAGCACCCTCTGATGGAGCTCTGACAGTACTACTGGTAACATCGAACTGATCTTTGGTTTTACACATTTCAGCCTTCAATCATCTTTGCTGCAAATGAACAATTGGGTCTTGTAGAAAACAGCAGTAACAGAATTGTCCAATATGGATATCAGATTGTAAAGGAATACTGAGCACTCAATGTCCAAGTGCTTGGGCACACATGGAATTATTTGCAGAGTGTAATTTTTTCCCACCCTATTCTACAAGCACTTCCTCAAGTAGGAGCCTGTCTTTTCAGGGAGAGAGACAGAACAAGGAAAAACACACATGAACCTCTGAACTGTTTGAGCATCTGAAACTTCCCTTTTTCATTAAAAATTGCAGATATCTGCTAAAAACTTAACAACAAGCCTAACAGATTTGTTTGCAGAAATGCTCAGATATAACCTCAGGATGAGACTTCTCTTACTGATTTTATCTGCAGCTCCTGAAAATATTTGTGAACTATTTCCCTCAACCTAAAACAGTGCATATATCATGAGGGTCTACACTTGGTATCCCAGCATAAGGGGCAAGATAGACAAAGAAACACAGACAGCAGTGAAATTAATAAAGATGTAACTTTTAGGAAAATAAAAATCAGTTAAATTTGTCTTTCAAAACTGAAAGCTACTGTAATAAATTATTATTTATAAACAAATATTCATCTTATGGTCTCTGTCAACAAAGCATCTCTTTTTGTTTGATCAAAAATGGATTTGCCCAGTTAGGCCCCACTGCAGCTCTCCCTGGACCACCAGAATGTGTGGGATAGTTGTGGTGCAACTGAGCTCACTGAACACCAAATAATTAGGTCTGACTCCTACAAATCAGCATTTGTAAGAAATCATTTTAAGCTGTAATTTATATGGGTTTCCCCAAGGCACCATCAAATAACACTGTGATCTCCCAGTGCCCTGTGGCAAACCATTATATCAAATACTACAATATTTATTTTACTGCTTCAGAACATGTACACACTCTCAAGACTGAGGCATGATGAGGCATGACTTGCTCTTGAGCAAGTTGGAGACTGCAGTGACCTACAAACAGTTCAATTACACTGTGGCCACGTGCACCAGAAAGGTGGGGGTTCAAGGGCCGCACTGAGATGACAAGATCAGACAGCTGAGGGCATTTTCCACTCCTCACATAAACACCTCCTGTTTGGAGCTTTCCATTAAATAAACAGTGTCAAAGCTCCATCAGTTCCTCATCTGTAAATGAGCCAAAGGAGATGAAAGGGGAAAAGAGGACATTCCTTTTAACCCCCCACTGACAACCAAATCACACAAGAAAATCACAACCTTATAAAAATAAAAGGGAAGAAAACATTGTCTCAGGGGTTCACATCTTAAATTAATTGTCAAAATAATACAGTTCATGGGACATCCATTTTTTGGACATGACTGGATAAACTGCTCTGCCTACAGCAATCATCATTCCATAGTTACTACCCCGACATGCTCATCCCTGCTGTTATTTGACAATCTGGGACTTGGATCCAAAAAAACTTATTACTACAATCAGCCAGACTGAGATCACAAAACCCCTGGGAGTAGGGTGGGCTGGAGGCTGCAACCTGTTCCTCTGGCTCTGTCACAACCCTCTGACCACTGTGCTGGGAGGTTCCAGGGCTTGATCAGTGTGACAACAGTGAGTATTTTTTCCCTTGGCTGTACAGACATTTAGATAAATGTTCCTGTTACACAATAAACAAGAAGTTTAAAAAAAAATTAAAATGGGACCGAATATGTCTGGATATACCTCCTTCAGAAAAAAAACAACAACAAAAACGACCCTTTCTTGCCCTCCAAGAAAACCCTTTACACTTAAGATGCAGCTTATGTGCAAACAATACATTCTAGATTTAACATAAGATAGATCAGCATAATAAAAGTAAATTAGAACTCCTACACAAACTCACAATTCCACGAGGTTTGGGAGCTTCTGTGCAAGGTTTTCTGGCTGAAAGAGAGTTAGAGATTTTTTAGGTTTCAAAACAGGAAACAGACACACACACATTGTGTACCCAAGTCATTTTAATAACCATACTAAAACATGTCAGCAGGAAAAATGGCAACAAGGAGCCTCTATACAATACCCTGTTTGCACACTCCCAAATATTCTCAATCTGGGCTGTGTCAAGGGTGAGCAATTCACTGCTGAAACAAAACTACAGTCAAGAAGTGACATTAATGTGGTCCTCAACAAAATGGGAGTCAGATTTCTGAGGCTGGATTACCAAAATCTTACTTGTGAAAATATATTCAAATAAAGGAGTTAGATGAAGGCAAGAGAGTGCTAAGAAGCTGCAGCTTTCACAGACTTAAAGCAGAACAAGAACTACACAGGATGTGTAACTATAATGTATTTTATAATGCTGCTAAACTGGGAAATGACCTACAATCCTTGTGTGGCTTAATCAATTACCAGCAAGCCAGAAGCACCGAATCCATCAAACTAGATTTCCATATTTACATATTAACATGCATATCATTTTCTAACTGCTAACTGATCTCTAGCTGTAATTCTTTTCCTTGATGGCATTTACAACCATGAACACATATCACAAAACTGACTTCACAAGTTTTAGATGTCATGTTGGTAACTATACTCAAAATTATTCAAGGTTAAGACAGTTTTATTGCTTAAGAAACCTACTTGAAACATAGATGTGTTTTATTGAAAAGGTTTTACAATACAGATATATGCAGAGACAAAGGATTTAAAAGCAGCTCGACCACATGATCAATTTCCTGATAAAACTAGCGATTTTCATGTGAATTAATGTGATGTGTGACACCTGAAATTAGGTGTATTATAATCCAAAATACTTTGTGTTCATGACCTGATTATGAAGGAATATGCTAACCTGCAAGAGTAATGTCACAATATTCTCATCCAGCAAACATGCCACACCGCAGACATTTGTTTAACTTGTGAGCTGTAAACGATGGGTCAGGTCAAGAAATGATGGGTGACGTCAAGGAATTACTGCGGTGACGTCACCCCCACCCCGGGCTGTAACTGGGCCGGCGCTGCCCCCTTGTGGCGGCTCCGCTGAATTGCATCGACCTTCCCTGCACCGAACTCAGCCCGGGCAGGGGAGAACCTCAAACTGGGGAACGGTGCAAAGGCCACAGCACCCGCCAGCGGAAAAAAACACTCAAAAATCAAGTTTTAATTGAAAAAAAAAAAAACCCTGTTGTCACTATTTCCCCTGCTGCTCTGCCAGAACAGCACAGCAGTGCATAGTCTGAGTTACTGAAGGAAGAACAATTGTTCTTGGATAAGGCCACATCCTGCTCCTGACAGGGCCATCAAGGCAAACACCAATTTCCTTTAATAGATGGGGAAATTGGGTACTGGAAGGCTCATGTTATCAGTCAAAGATTAACTGAAAGTGGGAAGACTTGACACTGGGATACAGGTGTGCTATACTGGCTTCTTGATCCACTCATTATGTCACAGCTCTCCATCATTTCCATCTTGCCAATGAAGACAAAAATGAAATTATTCTTAAGCAAGGTAAATTCTGTCAGTGTAACCATTCCAGACATTTTTATAGGAGCCATTTGTCAAGAACAGGAGTCACTTCAGAGGAGCAAAGAACAAAAGCTGAGTTTTCTGAAGGAATGAACTGCTGAGACAGAAGTATCACCTAACTTTAAAGAACTATGGTGCAGGATTAGTTTTGGTGTTTGCTAATAATCCTCACCCAATTTAAAGTGTTTATTGATGAGCTAATGCTCAACACCTTGCCTGGAATCAAAGGAGTACAAGGAAGAGGCCTCTTTCTTCAATAACTATTTGTTTCCAACTATTCTCAGATGAGATTTCTGCCCCATCCCAAGGTACATAACTAACTTCTACTTTACTAACCTGGCAGAATTTTATGTCCTACCAGCAGCAACATAAAACACACTCATTACAAAAAAAACGCTTTATGAAAATTCTGATGATTTCTGCTCTCCCATTCCTCATATTTTCTCCCTCTGTCTTCTCTCTTTCCCAGAGGAATTAACCTCCACCTCCCAACCTTCTCTCACAGGGTATGCTCTCTGACCTCCCCTGTTGATGCTCTCCAGTTCACCCAGGCTGTTCTCAAGTATGAAACTCTCCACTCCAGCTTCTGCTTTAACAGTACCCAGTAATTACTTCCTTCTGCTTTTAATGGAAATTGTGAAACTGTCCATGTTCCAAAAAGACATCTGCCTTTTTTTGTAACACGCTGCTGACTTGATCTATTTTGGTCCACTACAACTTCCAACATCTCCTGCTGAACAGATGCTCAGTGAATGAGACCCAATTTTAATTGCCTTGTTCCAACTATAGTGCTGAGCACTTGAATGAGATTCCAACAAGTCACATTATGAGCAAGTTATCCTGATTGTTCTGAATCTAATCATGCTCTACTTCACACTGTTTAAAGTCATTTTGTCTAAGTATGATCTACATTTTTTTCAGTTTCTTTATCTAGGCCTTAACACTTAAAATACAGAAAAGGGAGATGCAAAACTCTCCTTTTTGTTCCATCTTTTGAGCAGTGCAAACTTGGTGAACCTTACACCACTAAATCATCACTGAATTTCACAGTGTCAAGGCACAACTGTTCACAGTCTTTGGCAAGTTTTATAGCAGCTTTAATTTGTAACCATGAATCCCCATCCTCCCCTTACAATTAATAAGCATTTTCAAATTACTGCCCAAAACCAGAGAGCTAAAATAATTCTCCACAGTACATGCCAACTTAAGTGACTCATCCGAGATGAAGAAAAGGCATAAAATCTTGAGAATCTTTTCAGCTTTGGGCCCATCAAGTGAAACCTTTAGTGAGGATTTCCAGTGTATCACTGTCAAAGCATTAGACACTATGCCTTAAGTACTGGCCTTTCTCTAGGAAATACTGAAAAACACACAATTTGGGTGACTTTTTTGGTTAGGCCTTCCAGCTCCTCTGTCCTGGCTATTACTGTATCGATCATACCATGGAGGAGCACAAGAAAAAACAAACAAACCAAAATTAGGACTTGGAGACTTGAGCCTATTGACAGTGGCAAGTTTTGACTCTGCTCTACAGTCTTCGCAGCTCAGAACACCTGACACAGCTGTTTGACTGCCCCACACCGAATTCTGAGGGCACAGCATCCACTCGGGGTGAGAATTTCTTCAGTTCACAGAAAAACAATGGACCAAGAAGAAATCACAAGGGAAAATCCCACAGCCCTGCCATTAACTGTGCTCTCCTACCAACAGCAGCCACAGACACAAGTTTTGACCAACACCTCAACAGCAAGCTTGGAATGAGCCCCTGGGATTGACAATGCCTTTGGAACCAGGCACACACCCAGGGAAAAGCTGGTCAGCCTAATCAAGGACTGCCCAGCATCACTTGGCAGGAGAAAGGCCTGACCACTGATGAGAGTAAAATTTAGCATTAAAAAAAAAAAACCAAGAGAACAAGCCTGACAAGAAAATCCCCAGCAGTTCTTCAGGGTTTCAAAAGGGTAACCATAAAGTGTCATAAACTTGCATTTATTATTCTCTACATTGCCCATGCAAGTTCAATCATAACACAACCAAAGACTCTTATCTCACAGTTATTGCATCATTCAGGGCCAGATTTTCTCTCTGATTTTTCTTTTCTTTTTAAATTATCTTGTTTTCTCTGTTCCAACACCCAGAATTCCTAAACACACAGAGAATAAACATTGCAATAAAGAGGCTGTCGTACCAGTGTGGTCAGGGAATTTCTTTTCATGTAAAGTCTCTCCAGGTACTGCAGCCCCTCATCTTTCAGCAGCTCCAAAGGGAAGTGATGGAGATTTCGGTAATTTAAGAACAAGTTCTTGTGCCTTTCCAGCTTTGCCTCAGAGATTGTTTTACACAGTTCTGATGCCATGACTAAGCACCACATCTAGTGCACCTCATCTTCTGAAAGGAGACCCATTTCTAGGAGACAAAAAGAGAAAAACCCGACATCACCAAGGTGTATGGTGTGCATTCTTTTGCAGTCATCAGATATTATCTGCTAATTCATCTAAACACACTTGGGCCAGGTGATACACAAAGTACCCAGAACATCCACACCACAAGCTGTGTTACAAGCAAGTCTTGGACTAACTTCTGGATGAAGTTTCAGCGTGTTACAAGACCTGAAATAACACAGTCTTTAGTCACACGTAAATAATGCTTTTTGTTTCATCCACGGTCAATGGACCTTTCAGGTAATTTTGTCAAAGTTTCCACCACCACAAGAAAAAAAAGCAACTTCTATTAACCATTCCTGATGTTCTACACCTATTCTGTTACATGTCCTAAAAACAGAACAGGTAAGAAAAATGTACCATTAACAGAGGACTTCTTAGTCCCAGATTACTAATTAATTACTAATTAATACACCATATTATGCATCTTTTAATCCAGAGAGACAAAAGGCAACAGAATTTTGTTAATCTTGCCCATATAAAACTACTGGAAGAATTTACCAGGTGGAAGAGACACTGAGGATGGACAGCCATTCAGGCCATTTTAAAATAATAAACTAATAGAGGAGAAATCTGAAACTGAACAGCAGCAAATATAAAGAGTAAGATATGACAGCGGATTTTCATCCCTTTACTAAAAATAAAACCAGAAAGAACAAAGTGTCAAGCTTTAACTGACAATTTCAAAACCACAAAACAAAAGCAGGAAGACAAATTAAAAATTCACCTGTACCTCAAACCTGACTTTATTCAGCTCGTTTTTCACGTATAACCCAAATTCTGGTTATTATTATGTTGTCCACATTTGAAAAGATGCAGCATTGCTGCTTTTATTTAACTACCTCAGACACCTCAGAACATAATAAATCAAGACCATTTATTTATTTGAAGATACAGACTCGTGCATAATAATTAATTACCATTACTGAAAGGCAAGGACTTGTAACTGCCTTCCACCACCAACGTTCCCTTAGCTCATTCTCTCACTGAAGGGGACATTTCTAACCATAACAGACATTGGAAGTGAAGGCCCTGAATCAAGAATTCCACCTGGTTATAGTCGTTGTAAACAAAACTCCCGCTGTCAACTGACAACACAACCACACCTGTAAATCCAACTGCTTTCCAGTTTCAGGAATTACCTTGATTTGCAGGTAAGTAACTCTCACCAGTGACCTGCGTCCGTCTGGAAGAACACAGCACCTGGTCTGGGTTATTCTAAGAGTTTTTACCAGTTGCCTTCTCAGCTGTCTCAGGGGACAGGGCACACACTGCTGGCCCTCGGCACTGGCAACAGCAAAGCTCAGAAGATCAAGGAAATTAAGCCATCACCATTCCCAACTCCACTTCTGTGATCAGCATTAAAATAATTAATGGAAAAGCATTGGAATTGTTTATGTGCAAAGTCTGAGTATTTACTATTTGAGCATTAACTGCTACCATATAAGAAAAGATAAAGGAACGTTCATCTTTCCCTGCATTTTTTTCTGTTATGAAAAGCTGTGAAGTCACAATACACCCACATAAATACCCAGCAGGCTTCTACTTTGTCCAGAGATGCTTTTTAGGTGTTCTGCACTTGTGTGGAGTCACAACTAACTCAGACAAGCAGCCCACAGCTCACACCCAAGGCACGGTGCACTCCGGTACACGGACAGGCAAAGTCCACTCACAACCTGCTCTACTCCGGCTCTCACTTCAAAGGAAACCCCTCCTGCCGCCTCCAGCCCAACTTCTATCTGTCAACAATCTTTGTCCAGGGATGAGACCCGACCTTAGCAAAGAGGAACAGCCACAGGTACGGCCTTTAAGGGAGGGAGAAGGGGAGGGTGAGGACTGAGAGCAGCCAGTGCTGACCCTGTCAGGAGTGGGGACACTGAGGGGAGGAAAGGGCG
>VWZD01006025.1:783897-870410 GCA_013396695.1 Sakesphorus luctuosus
GGGCTGGGCCGCGCGAGACCGCGGCCGCCGCGCGCCTCTCGCGAGACGCCGCGCCCCGCCCACCCACCGCTACCAGCCAATCACAGGAGTCCATTTCTCCCGCCTCCCCGCCGCCAGCCAATGGGAGCGCGGCGCCCTCAGAGCCTCAGAGTGCTGCGCTGAGGGAGGGACGCGGCTGTCGCTCCTAGTGGGGTCCCGGGGATGTCTTCGCGTTCTTAAGTATTTAGGGTTTAATGCAGCCTTTAGCACTTTTTCCTTAGTCGTTTTAGGTTAGAGCTTTTGCCTTAATGGTTTTATGCAGAATTCCAAAATGTTGCTTATGTTTCCTTGTCAAGGATTTCGGTAGATAGAGGCTTTTTAGCAAGCTAAGAGACATCGAGTCTGGAGGCAGTGTACTAGAACAAGATATATCCAGCGTTCCTTGATATAATTCTAGTCAAGACTATTCAGAAGTCCCAGATCCTTGGATTTCCTCCAAGCAAGACAGAAGACTTGGGGAAAATGAAGATAAGGGGTCTTTGTGACGCTCGGCGTGTCTGAGGGAGGGCCTGGGGAACGGACAGTTTTCAGGCTGGGTGTATCCCCATGAGGTAATAGATATTATAATTAGCTGATACTGTAAGTTTGTAAAACCTGCGTGTGTGGGTGTGCATATGCCATCCTTGTGCACCTGAGGTGTCGTGTTTAAGAGCTGGAGTTTTTCCCTTTCCGTACTAACATTGTCCAGAGAATTATTCCTTTGATTTTAGGCAACACCAGTGTCCCCTTCCCTCGCAGTGCAGCTCCGTGAGGGTGTGTGTTGCTCCCCAGCTGTTGGCATGNCGAGTCTGGAGGCAGTGTACTAGAACAAGATATATCCAGCGTTCCTTGATATAATTCTAGTCAAGACTATTCAGAAGTCCCAGATCCTTGGATTTCCTCCAAGCAAGACAGAAGACTTGGGGAAAATGAAGATAAGGGGTCTTTGTGACGCTCGGCGTGTCTGAGGGAGGGCCTGGGGAACGGACAGTTTTCAGGCTGGGTGTATCCCCATGAGGTAATAGATATTATAATTAGCTGATACTGTAAGTTTGTAAAACCTGCGTGTGTGGGTGTGCATATGCCATCCTTGTGCACCTGAGGTGTCGTGTTTAAGAGCTGGAGTTTTTCCCTTTCCGTACTAACATTGTCCAGAGAATTATTCCTTTGATTTTAGGCAACACCAGTGTCCCCTTCCCTCGCAGTGCAGCTCCGTGAGGGTGTGTGTTGCTCCCCAGCTGTTGGCATGACACCCCTGCCTGGCTGCTGTTCCCATGAAGGTTGTGTTGGTCAGGGACTGCCCTCCCAGCTGCCCTTGTTTCTGTGTTAACACCAGAATGCACATTGTTAGAGAGTCCTGCCCACACCAAAAACCTGCCTGTCATGACTCTTTTGTGGAAACGTTCTGATTTTATTTGTGTTCACACGCACCAAGATGCCCCAACACATAAATCCCATCCAGGGGAAAGGTTTATGTTATGTCAGTACAGCAAATTCCCTCATAAGCTGGATATTTAACATCAATGGGTATTAGAAAGTTGTTCTTTGCTGAAGATTAGCCCAACAGCTGCCTAAAAAAGGAAGCCCAGATGCAGAAATCCTCTTTATAGTTTTCACAGACTAATTAACATAAACTTGTCCTAAGAAGATTCACAAAACAGGTTTGCAGGGCAACCAAGAAAATGAACACCTTTGCAGGAGGTATTTATTCTATATATTCACAGGACATTCTCTTGGACTAAACCAATATGCAAAAAAGATTTTTATTTTCTTGGAGAGTCATTTCTCTCTTTTTCAGTTCTAAATAAAGAACAGCAATCTTTAATGGCTCATTTGTCATTTTCCTGCACTTGAAAGACAGTAATTGATTGTGACAAGTATATTTGCTCCATCTTACTTGCCAGTTGCAGTCTTGTTAGAGTTGGGCTTTTTTTAAGAAAAATAGATTGGATTTTGTTGAAATAATTTGAGATGAAATAATTTACCCTTCAAAACTCGGCATCCTCCATATTTATCATGTCATACCACACACATTATTTCTCACTGTGGTTGACAGTCCTTGTCTGTTTTTCTCAGCTGGATGTTGCTGCCAGGAACTGGCCTGCTCGTTACCACCACGGGTTTAAAAACAGCAATTACATCACACTCCTTAATGTCACTTCGGTCTCACATTATAAATAGCGGAGAAATTAAAAGTTAAGCCTATTTCAGACCAAAGTAGAAGCTAAATATGAGCATGGTTAGCAACACAGTCCTCAGAGAGAATTCAGTGATGTGTCAAACCAAATGTACTTCTCAGGATATTGAGTCATTGATCAGGACAGAAACTGCCTCTGCCTTCCCCTACTGAAGTACTGACAGGAAGGATGAAGCTCTTTCCTCGGGAGAACTGCTCCTCACAGAGCCAGGATACTGACTGTGCTTGTTTACACGTGTGGTAATGTCAGCGGGTTTGGGTTTTAAACAGTAGCAGGTGGGAGATAAGATTACTGCACTCTGATATTTTTAAGACCAAACCTTTGTCTGTTTGTTCTTTTCTGCTCACACCTAAAAACACACATCACTCCAGCTTGTGTCTTTCCCCCGAAGCACTCGGGATTCTCTTTACTGTCTTGCAGAGCCGGAATCATCACACTCATTCATTCTGGGTTTCTTTCCCCACCAGTGCCCTGAGGGTCTCTGACAAGCGCTGCTCTCTCAGCGCTGAAAGCCGATCTGGAAGGCTCCGATCCTGCCCGGCACAAGTGTGCGGTCCTGCCTGCGCAGTCACTGAGCTAAAAACGAGGAGCAGAGCAGGGGACATTGGAATCTGAGCCTTTGCCTCATGGTTGCCAAGGCATTCTCGTCTAACAAGTCAGACTAGGGAGATCTCTTGGTAAGTAGATTTTAGTGTTTTTTTATCCTAATTTAATTCTTAGTTTTGTGCTTCTGAGAGCAAGGAACAAAGGGGCTTGAAATTTCCATCTTGCTCAGAAGGATGATGGATTTTATCTGTGCCCACATATAGAAACTAAAAAAACTTGTTTTGAAATGCAACTCTGAAGAAGTAGATCTGTTCAAGTAATTTGCATTTGTCAGTGACTTAGACACTCACCATCATCCAGTGGTTTACTGGAACACACCCAGTAACTGGAGCAAATGGACTCAGCTTCACTGATGATCCCTTGTTTCTGCCAAAATCACAAATCAGATGAATAATGTGAATAAAAAGAGATGATGTGTTATCAGATTTATTACACAAGGCAACTGTTTTAGACTAACAACTTTGGGAAGATGCAGTTGGAAATACCTTTGAATAGTAAAGCTTTATGCAGACATTTCCTTTTGTTTTGCCAAGTGAAAGATGAAGAAATTGCTGTTATTGAGGTTTTTGTGACAGGATTCCTTGCTGTCAATGTCACAGACCCAGAAGACCTAAAGTATCTCACTGAGCTTTTGAATTTCACTTCTAAACACTCGGAGGTTCAGCCTCCCTAATAATCCTGGGTGAGTCTTTTCCACTCAGTACTGTGGGTGCCACTTATATTGAATCATGTGCATTAAATTAGACTTTGCAAATTTGGAATATGATCAAAATATCCACTGAGCAATTAAAGATCAGTTTTTAGCAGCAGGAAACTTTAGTGTGACTGATGCAAGACAGGAAAAGAGTGTTTATCCTTTAAGGTTGAATAATTAGTAAATATTTTCATTTTTTGCTTTTCAGTGTGTTCAATAGCAGTATAAGGTGGGCTTTCTTGGGCTTCACTGTATGCTGAGACTTGGAGTGAACCAAAGCTCCATCAGCAAACACCCAGCTCATGCAGTTGTACTGGGCACAGAGACGTCCTGTGGGCTGGAGGAACCTTCCAGGCACAGAGACTGGACAGATCAGTGCAGGGATCAGCAGATGCTGTTCCAGCTTTGCTCAGGTTCTGCCTGCTGACAGGTTGGTGTGTACCAGGGTTAGCACAGCACAGGCACAGGTGTGTAAAGCAACAATAACCCAGCGCACTGTCGGGTGCACCTGCCTGTGAGTGTCTTTTCCATGGTCAGAAGGAGAAGAGTCTGCGTAACACAAACTTGGGGAGTTTGAAGCGGTCTGGGAAAGTGGCAGAGCCCTCCTTTGCATGGCAGGATTCCAGCACGAGGGCTCAGTGGTTTGTGTTGCCCTATTGTCTTCTGCTTATCCCTGGAAAAGGAACACTGGAAGCTCTTCTACAGTTGAGTATGCAATTCATTTTTCTGCTCTTGCAGACACTGGGCTGGCTTTGTCCTTCATCTATAAGGACTTATAACCTACATTTTTCTTCTAACAAGAGGTGGGAGCCTTGTGCCATCAGCAAACTGAGACTTGGGGAAGCACACAGAGTATTTTCAGTTTGAATTCTTTCCTGGAGAATTTCAAACCTTAATTCTCCTTATTTTCACTTTACACTTTTACATAAGCTTTTCCCAGTCAATAGATCTTTCATATACATAATGATCAAAGATTCAACTGGTATGAATTTCAAGAACTTTGCATCTATTCTTCACACAGAAGGGGTTTTTTTTTTGCATTACACATACATTCATTGATTTGTCTCTCAAACCAGAAAGAAACAAACTCTCTAAAATGTTCAGTTTTTACTCAGGGAGAAAGAATCCATTCTCCAGAAAGTCCTGGCTCTCCTTAGGAAATCTTTCATAACTTCCAGTTAGTAATTTTGGTTTAGTATAAAGACAAAGCTGTCTTATTTGAGTGGAATAAAGTTACAGTGACTCATCACAGTGCTGCTAACTTTGATTCCATCAACATTTTAACTCTGGCTCCTGCAGCAGTACCAAAAGCTGGAAGGCAGATGGAGCTCCTGCCTGCCAAGTGCCAGCATCCAGTATTTAGTATTTAGACTTAAACCTTTGGCTTAAGTCTTTTTATTTTCAGTTTATTTGCTATTGTATTTTTCAGCTCAAACTGACTCCTTTTTCAGTGGCCCAGCAATGCTAATAAAAAAGCTGATTTCAAAGGAAGTTACTCATTCTGCCTGGTGTGGTTCAAATCAGCATTGCTCGAAATAGAAGCTCTCAAAACAGTTTACTGCTAATTTGGGCTGAGCTTATTTTTGAGGGAAATTTCCTGGTAATCACATTGATTATGTTGAGTAATAGCTCTCCTAAGAAGTAATGGAAAGTACTGGTCATTTGGACGAGCTGCATTTTGAATGGAACAACCCTAACACAGAATAAGCAAGCAGTGGATTTTGTCCCTGACTGTGCAGTTTCTGCTCATTCTGAATTCCCACTGACCTAATTAATCTCAATTGGAAAAAGAACAATGCCTCACTGACTGCCCCAGAAACCAAAGTCCTCTGTTAATGCATTAAGCAAATGTAACAATAGGCAGAATCAACATTTCTGCCTCTGCTCCATTGGAAAATCTCAACCTGGGCCCATGGCAAAGGTAACAAACCAGCCAGCCCTCCTTGGCTTTGCAGTTGTCAGTCCTTTAAAAACTGCTAAAGGGGCACATGGCTGATGTGAAGACACTTTGTGTTACCTCTTGTTGACTGGATAATCAAGGCTTTCAAATTAATTTCAATTAACTAAGTATTATTTTACAATTTAGAAACATTGCTGTATGTCACAAATGCATTAATGAATAGGATTTAGTTTATTGTTTGTAATTCACTTTGTGAAACTCCTTAAACTTGACTGATTTGGTTCAATTAAAGTCACCTAGAACATTATCTCCAGTTCTGCTTCATTTCAAACCAGTGAAGAAATAAAACTTACATAGGAAATTTTGACAGCACATGGATGCTGATTAACTTCAGGCAGCAAACAGCATGAAATGCGCTTGGGTCTATTTTTATATGACCTCAATACTCTTATTTTTTACTGCTGCCATTGCAGCTCTGTGGTGGTTGTTTCTCCATCGTTCTCCCTGCCCCAAGGTGTGGTTTCTGTTCATCCTCACTGCATTTCCCTTCAGTTTCACTGGCAGATTTGCTGAGCTTGAAATAATTGTCAAAAGAGTCCTGAGTATTTCTAGTGATTCATTGGATCTAATTAGCCCCAAAGTTGCTATTCATTAAGTGAAATGAGTGGCTTTAACATTAATCATTAATTATTTTGAAGTTGTTCCTACTTCCAGATAACAAACTTTCTGTAATCCATGCCTATTGATGCCTAATGTAATTTTCTTTCTCCTCTCTTAGCCATTTGTTGTTCTGAGAGAGAAGTCTCACGGTCTGGCATCAAAACAAAGTTATATCTTGTAGAGAGACCTCACACCATCAGCAAAACTCCTTTGTTGCCATAAATCTATGTTAAAACTTCAGTAAACTGTTAAATCCTTATACTCTCCTCTGCACAGTTTCATAATTATAGCACATGTAAGCTTGAAATGAACATGTGGGACACTTGGGTTTTAGTGACAATACACACACTCAAAATAACATATTTTCATAGATTTTTGAGGTGTTTATTTCTTGCAGAGAAGTTCCAAGTGAGGTGCCAAATACCTGGGCTCTGTAAGGTGACCGCTTTTGTAATTTTATTCCACCATTCATATCAGAAGGGAGTGTTAACTCTGTGACCTGTTACATTATGATAGAAAAGAGGCAGGTGGTGAGCTATTTTTCATTCCAAGTGAATATAAATAGTGAAGGGGGAAGCGTGGTGTACACACAGCTCTTTGATTTATGCAACCATATTGTGGAACCTGTTGGAGGGAAGTCAGATATAGAAATCTTCTGTTCCTGGGACCAGTGGGAGATCTGCTTTTAGAGAGCTTGCAGGGTTTCTCCTTTTCATGTAAACCATCCATCTGGTTGCAGCTGGGATCTGACCTTTCTTTTCACTGAACACACCAGGAATAGCTTAAATACACACCAGGGTGTCCCCCGTGTTGGGGAGACACTCGATGAAAGGCTTCCTGTCAAATGCAGAAATTTTAGTTATCAAGAGCAAACCAGAGAAGTCAAAGATCTTTCTATTCTTGTTATGCTCTCTGTATCCTCTCAGAAATTCTTCACGAGATTTATTGAGCACTTTGTTACTGTCTAGTAGGCAAATTTAAGCTGAAACAAGTAAAAAAGTCAAGACACACTTGGGTTGGGGGGGCTCTTGGGTGGTGGTCAAGGAACAGTCTTGCAGGAGTGACTGCCTGGTGTTTGAAAACAGGTGGATAAATGCACCATGGTTTGGTCTCTACTTTATATTTTAAAATATCAGTCTAAATAGCCTTAATATACCCTTCAATTAAGTGGAGAAAGAGGCAACTGATACTGTGAAATGGAGAAACCCACTTCCCTGAAGATTGATGTGGGACAGCATGCCAGCCTTTGACACATATGTCACGTCTGCACAGGTTGATGACAGGGTATGTTGCATTTCCTGGTGAGAGGGCTCAGCTCTCAGGGGTTTGGCCATCCCTGATGCAGAGAAAACCAGGGCAGTGAAGCAAATAGATTTTTCCTCCCTCCATTTGCAGGTGTCTCCTCCCTGAGCCCTTCACCCACCACACATGCACAGCTTTCAAAGCAGTTCAGGGTGAGTGGCAAATCCTTTCTGTTTGAAAAACTATCCCTTTCCTCCTTTTCCTTGGGGAAAGACTGCAGTGAAACAACATGAAACAACTACTAAAGATACTTTTCCTTGCTGAAAGACAGTCAAGGATCAATGCACAGCAGCATGGAAAGATAACAGCAAAGAGGCAAAGGAGCAAAGCAGATAAAAGCATCACAACATAAGTGCTTAGAAGACTCCCAGTGTTCTGAACTCTGCTGCTGTCACAAAGGGTTTGAGTTTGTTCAACACCTGATAGGAAAAGTGTCCAAACCCCACAGAAGGTCAACCATGCAAAGGGACTTTCCTTGCTCAGCAGGGACCGAGGTTATGTCCTGATATTCAGACAGAAGCACCACCTTTCAGGTGGAAGAAACTGCTTCTGTCTGGGAACTGGTGTCAAGAAAGAATCAAGGTAGAACAGAGATGTTGCAGAACGGAGTAAATGATGTTAAAATGTTTTAATTCCCTTGCTGCAGACAGAGGGTCTCAAAGATGAAGACAGGCCCATATCCTTTAACCTGCACCAGGTCAGGCAGGTCAGTTAAACACAATATGTGGGCACAGGATAACATTTCCACACAATGATTTCTGCCCAGTGTTTCACTGGTTTATAAAAGTGCTGCTGGCAAAGTAGTTTCATGCATATTTTAAAAAGCTGTTTCAAGTGACTGGAGACAGGAAGGCCATGAAATATTTGTGGATGGTGAGTTTATAAAAGCAAAATAAATGGAAGGGAAATAAAATCCCTTTCCAGCAGTATTTCACTTCCCCAACTCCCATGACAGACATAAGCAAACTTCTCATTTTGTTTGTGACACTTGGCTACGTTCCCCACTGTTTTCAGGTCCCTTGGACTTTTCTTCTTTCCCATCATGCAATGAAGAGATAAGTTATCTTCAGAAGGCATGAAGTACAGTGAAATTACAGAAATAGAAATATGTTCTAATCAGAAAAGCAAACTTACTCTCATATCTAAGTTTACATGAATCCTATCAGTATTTTAGCCAATAAACCATTTGATTTCCCTTGTGCTTCTCTGTATTTGCCTCATTATTTTGACTTAGCAGTTACATTATTAGCTTTGCTTTCTTGCTCCTAGAAATTCAGAAGAAACACAGCAACAACTCCAAAGGAAAAAAATTCTCAGTTTTTGCTGAGCATTGTGGCAGGGAAAAGAGCTTTGATTATGAACAATATCTTTGTCCTCTTTTTTCATACCTAATCTTCCATTGCAGACTAGAACCTTCCTGCAGGGTAATTTTTTTTTAATTGAGGCTGTCCCTTCATTAGGTTGCACCATAACCCTACAACTTCTCTTCCATCCCAACAAGTTTGCAGCTCTGGAATCAAACTGGGTCACTGCTGGGTCTGAACAGCTGGACTGAATCACCAGTGGGGTGACTGATAAACAATGTAAAATAATTTGGCAAACAGTCCAACCCAAATTCGCCAGTGCAGCTGATAAGGCTGGCAGTAGTTGATGACTGCAATACCATCTAAATTCTAGCAGCAGATTACTGGTCATCTCTTTTCCCAGAAAACTGCAACTGTACATGTAAATTGTCCACTTAAAAATCTTAAGTGCTTTAATTTCCTGGAGCTATTTATGAATCTTACAGGGAGAACTTCCTTACATGGGTAAGAAAAGGCACTTCTCTTCTTGCAGCCAGAAAAGTTCTTACAATCAGATCATCCTTCTGTTGTCAGGCTGATTGAAGAAAGAGGATGGAAATATTAATGGTGTTTTGGACTGTCATCCCCAGAAGTGAAAACTTGGTGCAAAGTCTCACCATTAATTCAAGAAGACAGTCAGTTGTAGGTGACATGAAAGGAATGTCCTCACTTACAACATCTCTGATGAGAGAGATCACAGGTAAACCAGCTCTCAAAACATCAAGGGCTTCAGAAACTGTAACTGAATTGCACTGAAAGCAAATTGATTGAGCGCATTGAGGTACAATATGTTGGCAACCTCACCCATTCTAAATTTCAGTTCATTTCAAAAGAAGGGCATAAATATCCATTCTCAGGTCACTTATCAAGGTTCTTATCACTGTGACCATTGTTATCAGCCTTCCTAATGCTCCAAAGACACACAGATCACAATCACCTTCCCAAAGCCTTTAGAATACCAGGCCATTTTCTGCCAGTTCCAAGTTTTACAGGTGTTGGGTAACTGCTCACACTGGTTCAGATGACTGCAGAAACAGTTGTATCAGACAAATTTTGGGTTTGGGTTTTTTCATTTCAACTCTTCTTGATGCACAATCTGCTTGGAGAGGGGAAGTCTTTGGGTTACACTCTGGTGGTTGTTTCTGCCCTGCCGGGTGGCACAGTGGAGATGCCCTGAGGCAGAGTGGCCTCACCAGGGTGGGCAGTGTCAGCTGGGGTCAGCCTTCTATAATAACACTTCTCCCTAGCACTCTAAGGCATTCAGGACATTTTCCTTTTGTTTATAGCTCTCCCCATAAATGATATTAATCTGAAGTAGCTTGTGAGACAAAGAGCACTTCAGTGTAAACCTTGCAGGGTGATACCAGCAACAGAGCTGAGCACAGGCAGCCTTGTTAGGAATTGTTTCCCTCTTTGCTTTCCGATGCTTGAGCCACTTCCAGACTGTGCTCTTTAAGGAGCATTTGAATACAGAGTGTGCACAGCACAGCAGGCACCAGGCAGAGAGACAGGCCTTTAACTCTGCTGTTCCTCCCCAGGTTGTTGCTGTCCCAGTTCAGTGCAAGGTGAACTGTACTGAATTTCCACAGCAGATCTGGGCCACAGTCACAGTCATTTTGGAATCAGTTCCATTTGCTGCAAACCTACCCAATGTATATTTTATGCTTATATATGGCATCCCTTATGCCATAAATAAACACACAAGTGCTTTCCTTAAAATTGATGGCATAAATTAGGAGATTACAATTTTATGGCACTTTTGGTATGATGATCTAAACCAATTTTTTCATGAGAGAACGAGTCACAATGAATTACTTGCTTGTCCCTCATAAAGTACATGTATATTTAAAACAACAGTATAATGTTTTCATATATTTAAATAAATATTTTTCATATCTATCTCTATCATTATGTGTCTGTCTATCTATCTATCTATCTATCTATCTATCTATCTATCTATCTATCTGTATATTGTCTCCAGATTAAAGCAGCTGAGTGGTTTTAACACTATGGAAGCTTCACTGTATTCAGTGTATGTCTTGCATATTCACTTAATAAAATATTATCCCAGGCTTCAAGTCCTATATTTGCACTCATAAGTCAAATATATTGCCATTTTGTTGGGAAAAAAAAGAGAAAAAGATGTACATTTTTTGCATTACTGAAGACTTAACGATGTTTTAGCAGAGCCCCAGTGTCTATCACTGGGATCTCAGTTCAGAGATGTTCAATGTCCAGATCAGTCAAACTGAATCTAATTTAGCCATCTCCCTCCCTCAGGCCTGGTGGGGAAATGTCAGCCTAAAATAGCACGTGCTTGAGCAGAACAAGCTAGAAAGGCTCTTCTGATGTATGTACTTGTATGTACAAATGTCCCAGATCCATGGGAACAGGGGCCAGCCCCTTCCTCAGGGAGCTGAGCTGCCATGCACAGAATTTAAACAACTATCAGGAGCTGCAGGAGGGATCCTTCCTTCCTCTGGCACAGCAGCTCCACAAAAAGAGGGAAAGAACTCCTTCACTTCCCCAGGTGGTGAGCAGGGATTACAGGCAAGATGAAAATAGCCAGCCCTGGGGTACCAGTTACAGCCTGGCCCCAATGCCAGGGGCTTATAAAGAGAGTAATGCTCTAAACAAGACTATAAATCTTATATAAGTTGGGAGGCAACTGATGAGCCAAGAACAGAATTCAATGCTCAGCAGCCATTCCATGACTTGCTTTTGAGCAGGACCAAGTTAAGTGTTTCTTCGCTTCATTTTCAGCTGGAAAAACAGGATATCAGCATTGCCAGCACAGAGAATTCAATTTTGGTTGTGTTTCAGCAAACAAAGCACACAATTTACAAATGCCCCTCTCAAAGATCAGTTGTTGCCTACCTGCTGCCCTTCAGCTTTCCTGGGAGCAAGGGAAAAGCTTGGCTGAAGTGCTGAAAGGTAAATAAAGAACTGAACATTGCAGAGAAAACATAATAAATCCACAATTCTGAGGGCACAGGGACAGCAGAAAGGAAAAACCCTAAACCGTGTTCCCTAATGGGAAAATTGTTGAGCAAAATCCTGAAGAATTTATCTGGGAAATGTCAGTGATTCTTTCACTCAACAGCAAGAAATCAGTAACTGTTTCTCCATCCTGAGCTCATTTTCAAGCAATATCACCAAAATATTCCAGTAGAAATAAAAAATTCTACATTGTCATCCATATCTAACAAAATCAATCAACATTCAGAAATTCTGAAATAAATAGTTTTTAACTTGCTCCTTTTACTGTTTAATTATAGATTTATTATTAAAAGCTAAACCTCTGGACTTCTCCCCCTTTGCAATGAGTAATGTGCATCATTTATACTGAAGAACAGCAAATTCTTCATTTTTCACTGTTACAAAGAGCTACACTGTGTTTCAGCCAGATCCCTAGCACAGCTGGTTGTAAACATTTAACAATTCAGGTACAAATTTGCAATTTAATTAAAGTTCAAATAAAATCCAAAGTAAAATTAGAAACCAGATTATTGCAATTGGATTTTTTGTTGTTTTTACTAAATTTGTTGAAAAATGTATTTTGAAAGAACCCCCTATTTTACCATTACAGCTATATTATCTTACTTATTTACTAATGGATGCTCTTTTATATAATTCAAGAATTCAGCTATCTATATACTCTTTTTTTGTTATAATCATTCCACAAAATACCTTAAGTTTCTACTCAGCTTATCATGAACATCAAGAAAGAAATTAATAATTAAAAAAGATAAATGTAGGTAATAATTTGGTCTTTTTCCTCACAGTGAATTAGTTTAATTGCATTGACATTGGTTTATGAGTGCTGGAACTTTATCTGCAGTGCCTCAGCCCTTGTTTCCTCAAATGTTGGTGCCACCAGGAACCTCTTGTGCTGCTGAACAAGAGGAGGGTCTCGAGTACATTGAGCAGATTTTCCTGTGCTGGGAGAGCCCTTCCACGGTGGAGAAGTTTCACAAGCAGACATTGGCTTTCTCAGCCACAATTTGCTCTCTTACTAAGAGACCTTTGTTGCATTTTTTAATGTTTTGTATTTTGTAAATGTCAGCACAGGGAATTTAAAGACAAAAACTCTGGTGAATACATTTGGATTACGTTTGAGGATAATAATTACAGTCCCAAACTGGAACTCAGAAGACAATCACAAGCTCTTCTCTCTATTCAGGCTTTGGATGAGGCAATTTTCAAAAGCAAGTTGGCAGAAACACAGGAAACTATTACCTATCCCAGTTTAATCCCAGAAAGCAAACTCTTTTTTTCTTTTTTGACAGTTCCTCTGGGTTGAAACAAAAAAACTGAGGTGGCAACACCTGATGTTGTCCTGCACATGTGGTTTGGGTACTCATGTCCTGTCTGAAGTAAAAGCATTAAAGATTAGGCCACATACAGGGAATGTCTGGATTCTGTAATAAGTAGGATTTATTATCTTCATCTTTTTTCATAACGAAAACAGGTTAACAGCTCGAGCAAGAATCGATTTTTTCCTCTCTTCTCTGACCAGCAGTTCTCAAATGTTTTGGTCACCTCTCTCACAAAAAGGAACTGATGAAAGAAGGGCCAGGAATTCCCCTGTCTCCAGAGGGATCTTAGCCCAGGAGGAGCCAAGACAGAGGGGCGCCTGGATGGGCCTGAATGGCTGCAAGGGCACACAAATAGAGCACACATGAAACCCAAGCAGGTACAACCATTACCCTCAGGGCTGGCAGTGCTACAAAGATGCTTTTCAGACAGGCATTTTATACCCTGGCAGATCCAGTTCTGGCTGACTCTGTAACAAACCAGGGCTCTTCAGCTCAGCAACAGAACTTGGCTCGTCCCAGTCACGCACAGGACCAGGGAGGTGCAGAGCAGTGTAGATAAATCCCACATTTGTCGTTGCTGTGGCTCTGATGGAGGGCCCAGCACCAGCATCTGCAGGGAAAAGTTCTTTTCATGGGAAAAGTTCTGCTTCTCAGCTCTGCCATCAATCTCTTCCACAGCCCTGCTGAGGGAGGGGGCAGGTACTCCTGGCCCTGAGGGCACTGCTGGGATTGTGGCACTGGGGCACCAGGCAGAGCATCAGCCCAGGGCTGAGCCAGCAGATCCTGCCAGGGCAGCCCCACGGGGTGCAGAACTCACAGCCACCCTCTGGCCTGAACGGGAGTTTAGCCACGCTCAGTCCCAGCTGGTCCTGACCTTCATGTCTGAACTGTACAAGCAGAAAGAGCTGTGCATGTCCCCTCTGTTTCCCTGACACAGCGATGGGTTTTGGCAGAGAACTGGGGGCAACAATCTCCTCCAGTGACAGGGCCCATCTGCCAGAGTCCTCCCACACTCCTGGGAATTTGGCTGGTGGAACACAGGCACTGGTAATGGGATAACAGGAGGTTCCTCCTCTGCTCTTGCTGGCAGGAAGTGTTTTATTTATGATATCACATAATATTTGTTCTGTTCCAAGACAAAAGAAGAGGGGATGTCTGTCTGCTTTCCAAAAATAATCTTTTCAGCCTTATTCAGGTCCTAAAAGGGAGTCACTGGGTTACCTGGTGATGGGTTTGATCATCCCCTGCATGAAGTTAATGCCCACTTACTGTTTATTTTAATGACATGAGGCCAGGGCCCAGATCAACCATCCTTTGCTAATCACACCCTAGTAAAATAATTGCTAAAACCCATTTTTTTGTCTTCTCCCCCCAGGCTGAATGGTGTTTGTGTCAGGATAAGAGGGATCAGTAAATCATCAATACATCGACTGGCCTGTCAGCAACTGCTTTACATGTATCAATTTTACTTTAATTTAGCAACTCAGTAGGCTGATTTTAATAATAAACATATCCTTTCTAAGCTTCCAGAAAAGAGAAAACTAATGCAGAACCCTACGGTTTTGTTCTGACAAAGAACCACATCCATTCAGGAATGCTAGCACAGGTTTTGCTGCCTTTTATTTTCTCTGCTGTTAATGAACATTTAAAGTGAATCTGCATGCTTTGGCTGAGGTTAATCTATTTTCAGCTACAAGTAAGCAAACCATATTTGGGTCACTAAGAATAAACAGCAGATCTTGAGTTTAGATTTTATAACACCAGTTTAACCTGTTGCTTTGCTATTTAATCTCAGTTGAACCACGGTGCAAAATAAGATAGACAGATATTAAAAAAATTGGGTAGTGCTCCATTGCCCTTCAAGGAATTGGCATAATGTTTTATATTTTGCTTACTTTCTGTCTTTAAAAGCAAACAATTATCCTGCTGGTCCTCCCCTATTTGGTAAATGTAAAGCAAAAATCGCTTGTTACAAATATTTTCTGGCAAAAAAAAAAGAAAATAGCTTGTTGAATTTTATGCAAGTGCAGTCTTTAAAATGAAAGCATCTATAGTAGTCTAAGTGCTGTTGTGGCTCAATCAATCTTTTAAAAATATATAGAACAGTGTAATATTTTTTCCCCAGCTGATCTTTTCCTTCTGCAGGAACATTCTGCTATTCTACAGTCATGTGCTGTCACTGGTCTAACTGGAGATGATTTATTAAACTTGACCCATTTTTAGAGAAAGATTTTTCAATGAGAATTGTGCAATAACTATTCTGATGCTGAGCAGCAACATCAACAAAAAGACAAAACGTGCAAAGCTGAGTCCACACCACCAAAGTTGCTCAGTCCAGGACTCCAAAAAAGTCTCTCAGCCCTGGCTGCTTCTGTGGCCTGCTCTGACAGCCCATTCTGCACTGGAACAGCAGCTGCTGGGGTAGTTTCCAGCAGAGCTGTTTGAAAACCATTTCAATGGAAGCTTTTCCAGATGTAGGTTTGAGCATGCCAGATGCTCTGGCTCTTCAGGATAAAAGCAAACTGGAAGCTGAGACTGGAGCTTTCAGCTCAAAGAATGTGCTCTGAAATGCTGCAGTGGTTCCACAGGGCTCAGTTTGCTACAAAAATGTGTCAGTCTGCTTTCCCCCTCCTCCACAAGTTTCATCTTTTCCCCTCCCACTATACAAGTTGCCCAATCGTCTGCATAAAGTGAGAATAATTTCTATTGAGGCTTCAGAAAAATTATTTTATATCCATAATGGATCAACAATACCCCCTAATGCTGTACATGATATATAATTACCCTCTCACACAAGGAAAGATTACCAGCTATCCAACCTACCCCATTATTTACCATGCAATGAGATGGGCTCTTATGCAATAAAGAAATTCCATAAAGATACAACTTACCCAGCAGAAAAGCATCTTTATAGTGCTGGTACTTCTTAAGTTACAGGAATTCCAAACTTTGGTTCTTCCCCTCTTCAAAGAAACACAGATGTTTAGCAAAGGCCTCACAATTACCTCAATTTTGTTGAGTACAGGCTGCCACTGTAGATTACTCTATTGTTGTATGGCAACTGGGAGGGCCCTGGGGCTGCTGAATTAGAGTAGCTTAAAATCCTGAATTGAAAAAGTTAGTTTTTCAATTCCCTCCCCTAATCTGTGATTCTGACAGTGTTTTCAGAGGAGGATTCCAGAGCAGGGGATATGCACATCCTCTGGTGTTCTGTGCATATTTGTACAGTACCAGTTTCCAGACCCTCCTTTCCCTCTTCCTGCTTTCTCTCTCTCTCTCTCTCCCTCCAAACACTGCAGGATCACTCCACTTCCCAGTAATGTGATAGCAAATAAAAAGTTCCCTCAGTCCCACTCCTGCCACAATGCACAGCTCCAGAGGCCACGAATTAGGGAAGGTTTAATGAAATGAACTGCACCCTTAACTAGTCTGACTGTATTACTCAGAGTACCAATATGATTCCATGGGTATGTACTAGTGGAGAATAGATGTATTTGAGTGTTCTCTATCAGTTTACTCCAGTGAGAGTCTGAGAAATGTCTATCACAGGGTTATCCACAGTCCTGCCTTCACTGCCACATCTCACTGGCCACCCAGGACACAAAAAGGGCTGGTAGCAATTCAAGCAACCACTGACATATTCAGAGCAAGGTTTTAATTAGATCTCTTCTTGGCTGAGCATCTTCTTGCATCCTGTTGGAATCTACACTCCTTCAGGAGCCACATAAATGCCTGATGGAAAAGACAGATGAGTCAAACTGTTGGAGGGTTCCCAGGGCAGCAGCTCAGATTGCAAACTCACTCCTCAGGCTTTTTCCTCCACTAAATGTCAGATGTGTCACTGATTCAACAGCCATTGCCTGGGGAGATTTGGTTTTGTGCCACCATCACCCCTCCTGATTAATCAGAGCAGCAAAGGGAAAGGGACAATGTTCACCTTCAATGTTGTTCCCACCTCAGAGGAAGAAAACCAGGCATTTTCTTGGTTCACTCAAGTGATCACAGCCACAGTGAAGAGGTGCTCCTACAGCACCTCAGTGTTGTCACAGCATGATGCAATGGCAGGGAGTGAAAGTAAAGCCAAAATTCATTGAAACATCAACCAATCAAAAGCAGCAGGTTCCAATGAAGAGAATTTGCCTTTTTATAAAGTTGTGTGAAATAGCTGTGTGTCCTGCAGGCACAGAACCAAATCACAGCATGACAAATGAAAGTAGAAATTTCAGCTTGTCAGAGACATTTTGGCTGGAGTGTGTTGCTTTTCCTATCAGGTTTATAAAACACAAAGCAAATTCTACCTAGTGTTAGGGTTTAGCATCTCTCATCTTTCTCACCTGGAAAAGTAAGTTGAACATGCAGGCTGGATTCCAGCTGTAAGTTCCTGCCACACCCACTCCACACTGTGATTTGGAAATGAAAATCAAAACCAATACTCGTGGTTTGTGATAACCCAGTAGGTATAGATAATATCTATCAAAAAGCAGAGTTTCTCTTTGCAGAAGAAAACCTTTTGTTTGTTAGGCTGCTTGTTATTTTGCTGACATTTGGTTGCAGGGATACATCAGGAAAAGAGTTTTACCTTTGAAACTGTTTAAATTTGGAGTGTCAATAAACACCTTTTATTCCTATATAATTTTAAGCACTCCTTTTTAGAATTGGCCGTTTTTGTTGTGTCTTCAGAAGGTTTTCACAACTGACAAGTGTGTCAAAACCAGGATACTGAGAAGAAATCTTGATGTATTGAACACCAACCCCATGTGAGCCTTGTTCCTCACTGCTCAGAGAAACACTTTGAGTTTCACAGAAATCAGATCTTTTGCTTAGTGGATGAAGTCTGAAAACATATTTTTCTGACAGAGGCCAGTTTCACTGGAAACTCTTTTGCTGATAATTTAAGCATCTTCAGGATATGCTGTGATTTAGTAGTTCCAGATACTTTTTTAATCTGCTTTGCAAGAAATGGAGAACTGTGGGGTTTTTTGATCCGTGTATAAAAAATGAAGGATCTCTTCAGAAAGTCTCACTCTTTCACATAAACTCATCCTGACCCATTTCTTTTATCAAGAGAAATCTCAGTTAAAGGTATATTTTCTTCACTACAAATGAAGTGTGTGGTTAAAGAGAAAAATAGACTTCACAGTACTAGAGAGATACCATTTAAATACATATATATAAAAAATATATGTATATTTCCTTTTCCTTTAAAAGTCTAAATGTGCATAAAATGGGTTTTCTTTGCTAGAAAAGGGTAAAATTGGAGACTTACCTCGGTCAAATCCCAGGATGCAAGGACAGCTGTGATGCTGCCAACTCCAGGAGTTCCACCTGCTGTGCTGCTTTACACTCTGCCTCTCCCCTGCCCTGGGGTGCTCTAAAGAGCTGCTGGAGGTATTTGCAATAAAATGCCATGTTTTGCCCTAATTTATATTAGCAACATGAAAAAGATATGTCTTTTGGTGAAAAATTATGTTCTTTCTTTGAACCAAAATTAACTCATCAGTCTGAAAGGCCTTAGAGCAAGATATTTACAGCCATTAAATCCTTTTTCTTTTTCAGTGCAGCCTTAGAAACATCAGACAGGAAGGAGGCAAAACATCTGCATTGGTTTTGATTTGTTTAATACTCGAGTGAAAAAGTGTAAAATCACAAAGCTTATCCCACCACACAAAAAAAGCAGTTTCATTGCAAATGACCAAACCCACGAGCTGCCTGCAAGGTGTCCCAGAGCTGACACCAACCAACCAGGCTCCACATCCTGCCCTCTCCTGAACACCTGCTGCTCCCCAGCACCAGCCAGCAGAGCTCCTGCTGGCTCACACAACTCGCTGTGTTCTGTGCTCTGTTTGCTTTCTAGACCAGTGGTTTGCACACTTGGAAAAGTGCTCCACTTCTGATCTACATCAGCACACAGTGTTACCCCCTCCCAAATTACTAATTCTATTTTAAAAGCATTTTGTTTAATCTGAATGCAGCAAAGTTCTTATTTATATTTAACGAAAAGCATAACTGGTGTGAGTGAGCTTCAGAAGGACATGGTGCTGACTGAGGTTCTGCCACCAATCCCTTCAGCCACAGAATTCCCATGCAAAAGTGATCCTGTGGGGTGAGTCACCACTGCAGACAGCAGGTCAGCTTTGCTCTCACTAGTGCTGTGTGTACCTACAGCCCCGCTGCACATCAGCCTTTGGGCCTGCAGGATGCCACTGCTCACTGAAATACATCTTGTTGTCTGAAGGCAGAATTATCCATAAGTTATTTTGTCAAAATGTCTCAGGTTAATGAGAACTAAGTGGAAAATGGGCTGCTCATTTCAAAACATTTTTAAAGCTTAAGCCTTTCTAAGCTTAAGACAACTTTGTTTTCCCAGCCTGAAAGTGTCCATGCAAAGGAACTGTGCATGTCTTTTTAGTGTCATGCTAATGCACATTTCCAGTTCTCTACAATAAACTACTTTTCCAAAAGTTGATTAAAACGCTGAACTTAAACAGAACTAAAGTGCACTGAACAAATTTTTCCCTCCAGACAATCAAACCAGAAATGTATCTTGGTATAACCTGCTGCATCTGACAGTGATGTGCAAAGGAATCTCTAAAGCTGTTGCCTCAGTGGAAACAATACAACACTGAGTTTTTAAATTATTTTTCTTTTATCCTTCAGTGCTAAGGCCACCTACATTTTGTGATTCACCTGCTCCTCAGTGGTTTATTCCCTCACCTCATATGAACAGTCCTCAGAGCAGATGAAGATAAACAGAACAGAGTCTTGGTATTGTTGTTCCCAAGGACCACGTCTGTCAAATATCCCACAAGGTATCAATAAATGGGTTTGACATTGTAAGTAGCTTTTTGTTGGTTGCTAAACAATTTTCTGCACATAATCTTCAGTCTGTTTTGCAGAGAATGGTGAATTCCCTGTAGAGAATTTACCATTTCAGACTAGAATAAAATTTCAAGAAAACTAACACTGATTAATTTTTACCTCTGTTACTTGCTACGGATTTAACTTCTTCCTTTATGAGATTTAATACTTGAAGTGCAGAACCTGCCTGCTTGCACTTAGGCATCTAGCTGGAAAATTCTGGCTTATTAAACACAGAGATGTTGCCATCTTTAAAATCATATGGACAACTAAGGAAACAAAAGTACAGGATGAGAAAGTATTACATTCAATAACACCCTGTTTATAAACAGAAGCACAAGATCTTTTTTGAGCACATGAGTAATTTTGAAAAAATACTCTTACACATAGTAAACAGTATAAATAAGCTTAGATACATGCCTTTAGTGCTTCTACACAATTCAGTTTCCTATTCCTTTTCCAGCCATTGGTAGCACTTCCAATTTCAACAAATGATTTCATACAAGATGAGGAAAACATTCAGAAAATTCTGCAGTGCAGACAAACCTCATGAGTTAATCTTTGTAACATTAAACACGTTTGTACAGTCTCAAACTTAGTTACTAAGGCACACAAGGATTAAACTGTCCCATATGTGAAACAGCAGGAGGATATGTCAGTCAGCACAGAGCTCCTCCTTAGCTTTGCATTTACATTCAAAGTATAAAGCAGCAGCAGTCAGATCTGCAAAATCTAGCTCTGTTAATAGTAAGGCATCAGAAAAGTGACTAGTCATGCCAGACTAAGATAGTTTAACTGGAGTCTAATATGGATCAGCACACACAAAACTAGGCTTACATAACCACAGGGGAAAAAATGGGAGTGAGCACCCACTGGGCTGGCACAGCAAAGCCACCCCGAGCCAGGTGGGGGCCAGGGAGTGAGAGTGTGTATGTATGTATGTGTGTGTGTGTGTGTCTGTCTGTCTGTGTCTGTGTGTGTGTGAGTGTGTGTGTGAGAGTGTGTGTGCAGAAATAGCGGCCTCTCCCCTGTCCATGTTACTCCTCCCATGTGCCCAGAATGGTATTTCTTGCCCCAGGCACAGGACTATTTCAGCTGCTGTTCTCACTCCTGCCAGCACTGCCCAGGTCTGCCCTGTCAGCAGTGCTGAGTCTGAGCTCAACTTGGAAACCACTCAATTATAAAGTTAAATTATGTCCTTATTCAACCAATGTGCAATCCAACTGAAATTAGCTTATTTTCAGATGATACAAGTAGAAGGCAACTTTGGCCTTAGGCATGTGTTACATTTAGAGAAAAAAACCAAACTCGGATCTCAGGCTGGGTTTGCAGGGTAAGGGACTGAAAAGGGAATCTCGTTTGTAAACACAGAAAGGATCATGTGGGAATGAGCTGACACACAATGATCATAAGTGTCATCAATGCCATTTGTACAAGTTCCCTTCCAACAGGACACACATCAGCTAATTTCACTGTGTTAAGAAATTAGGCACTATGTCATCATGCTTGACACTTCACACTTACCTTTAGCAATACCTCCTATCAAGGTAACCCAAATACTACAAAGTAAGTTGAGGTTCCTACTGTACCCAGCCCCTGAGTCTGGGAGGAGCTCTCCTTACCTCAGTGGGAATACTATCCAGTCTACTTCCTAAATTTGTTTTCTTTTTAGAGATATTAAATGTACTAACCATAAAATTCACTATTTCTCAGCAGGAATACTGTGAGAAATTCTTGCTTCAGAGTTACCTCTCTCTTTTCTGCACTGCATTGCAGCTATGCAAGTAATATCACTGTTGTCAATTCTTGCTATGCTTAGTTTGATCCCACAGGATCATATTTAATTTTATAGCTGTAATAACTGTCTCTTAAAATGTATTCATTAGGTATTGCATAGAAGTACACAGAAATGGAACTACTACCACTCTTACTAGTCTCACATTCTGTTAGATTTGTGGTTAGTAGCTCAAGATTTAAATAGAATTGCATAGTAATATTTTAGTAACCAAGTACAATACAGTATTGAGAAAAAAAATTAATTTGTATAGTCCTATTCAAGCACACACTCCATAATTGATGTGCTATAAAAGAAACAAAAACATAGAATCCTTTCAATTCCCCAGTAGCAAATTCCCATTTCTATGGGTGGAAAAATGTGAAAATCTCAGACACAGATCTCTGAGGAAAAAATATTAATAGCATGATCTCTCTCAAAAATAAAATTTCCAATAAAATAGTGTGCTGAATGGAGGCTTGTCAATACTGCTCACTCCACTATTAATAATCTAATAGTTTGAGTGTTTCCCCATCCCTTTTTTTCTCTTTAAAAAAAGGATAATAAAAAATATGTATAAACAAATTGTTAAGTAGGCTTCATTAAAGAGTCCTTTCAGAACCACTGTCCATCATTATCATCATCTTCCTCCTCCTCGTGGTCCAGGTACAGAAAAGCAACTTTCTTTCCTTCAGAAGTCTCTGACCTTTGGTCGACCGTTCTTTGCAACTGCACAGTTTTATCAAAAAATGACTGTTCCACCACCTTTTCACCATGATCTTGGGCAAAACTGGAGAGGACAGAGCCACTTCTTGTGTTTTCGTTTTCTGAAGTGTGGTCACTCTGAACTGTGACCTGTGACTGACTTGCAGAAGGGTCTTGCACTGTAGATATTCCACTCATATTGGAAACATCCATCTGAAAAGTGTAAGATGTTTCCTTGGATCCTACTTTAATATGCCTTACAGACCTGTTGCTCTCAGATGACTCTTCTGTTTGTGAAAGATCTTCCAGTGTTCCAGAAACAGGTTTTGTAAAGATTATTTGCTCAGTGTGAGTTTCTACAGGACTTATTTTAACATGCCTGAAAGACCTTGAGCCTCCTGAAAGAGTGTGGTCTTCCAGTTCCCTGATTTCTGTGTGCTCAGAGCCAGGCCCATGGTAGATGATCTTCTCAGCTGTCATGAACTCTTGGGGCCCCAACTGAACGTGTCTGACTGAACTTTCTGTCTGGGAGAAGCCTCCGGCGCCGCTGACCTCCACTTTACCAGAGATGGGCCCTTCAAAGATCACGTGCTCGGTACGAACCTCTTTTGGGCCTAATCTGAAGTGCCTTATTGAACTGCTGACACCCCCAGATCCTTCTGCCTGAGAAAGGTGATCTGAGCTATTGAGTGCCAGAGAGTCCGAGACAGAGCCTTCGAAAGAGACTTCTTCAGTTATTTGCCTTGATCCTACTGTGACACGCCTTGTGGACCTGTTGAAGTCTGTTGTAAAGTTCTGGGAAAGATTCCCAGAATCAATCTCTTCTATGGTTGTAGTAAAAGGGCCTGTATAAACCACTTGTTCTGTGGTCTGGATTTCCTTGGGGCCCAGTTTGAAATGCCTCACAGACTGGCTGAATTCTGACGCCCCCTCTGCCTGAACGAGACCTTCTGCAGCACTGAGCTCCAGCGTTTCAGAGCCAGGCCCTTCATAGATGACCTGCTCAAACCTCTGCACTTCTGCTGGGCCAACCCTGATATGCCTTGTGGATTTGGTCTCACCAGCTGCTTGTGGGGAGGGAGAGACTTCTCCATAATCTGCTGCTTCCAAAACCGAACCGTCATAAATCACTCTCTCGGTGGTGTGATACTCTGAGCCGCCACTGCGCCTGGTCGTGGAGGAGTTATAGATCTCCTGATCAGCCAAGGGAGTGTATTTATCACTGTGAGGGGAAACATCTGCTTCTATGTTGCCTCTACCATCAGCTCTCTCCGAGCTCTCTTTCTTCAGGGAGTGTATTGTTTCCTTCTCCTTCTCGCTTGTGATGAGGTCACCAAGCTGAGATACATCAAATTCATCAGTGTTAAGGGTCTGTGACAGATTGACTTCAGCAACAATTGTCACCAGGCCACCCTCCTCCTTTTGATCAACTTTCTTGATATCAAATTCTAAGTTACTAGCATCAACTTTGTTTTCTTTTGTTAATGCAAACAGCTCCTCTTTCACACTCTCTGGGAGGCTGCCCTCCAGCTGCTCCAGAGCTTCCTTCAGCTGGTGTTTAGGGTCCTTGGTCTCCTTGGATAAGAGCCCTTTTATGGAAGTCTGAAATTCTGGGGGAATTTTAATTTCTTTTTCAATAACAACAGATTCAACATGTGATGATTCACCTTCAGGATGCTCTTTTAAAATATGGGCACTTGCTTCCTCCCCTACCACTTTATAGGTTTCCTCTGGAGAGCTCAGCCCTTCCTCTCTCTTAGTTTGTGTGCCTTGCAAAAATTCATCTTGCCAAGAATATTTAATGGTTGATTCTTCTTCAATATGAATTTGCCCATATACTGAGTCATCGTCTTTTTCACTAATTATAGGGTGATCATCAGGAACAGATACAAAATATTTTTGTTCAATAGGTGAGTCATCTTCCTCAGTTACTTCTTCCACACGAGTGAAACTCTCATGGCGTGGCTTCTTCTTTTTAACATCTTCATAAGTGAATGTGACGTTTTGTTCCTCCTCTCCGTAACGTCTCTCTCTCTCAGGGAATGAATCCTCCACTTCCTCTACTTCAAAAGGTGTTGAAAAATCTGTCCTTTCATCCGTGGCATAATCCAGTGGCTCCTCCACAATCTCCACGTTAACAGACACATTCTTTCTGCCCTCGCTTCCTTTCAGGCCCTGGTGTACTATATCCTCTATCTCCTCTTTGGAAGGAGTCCCCTCCACACCCTCTCGGATCACTTTTCTGACCTCCTGGTTTGACAGACGTCCTAAGTTGCCTTCCTCAGAAATATCTATGTCTTCTTGAACTTGTGACTGCACTGTGATCTCAGTCTTTATTTTCCCTTCATCTGGTTGTTCTTTCTTATTGAAATAGGTCACTTTGGTGTCTGTTGACGTCTGTGAACTGGAAGACTGCGTAAAACTTTTAAGAATGTCAGCAACAATATTCTCTGCTATATTTTCAGTTGGCAGAGTTCCCATTTTATGACTCCCATCACTAATTCGCTCTTCACCTTCCAGCCTAGACTCTGCTTCTGAAATCCTCACTTGGTGAGTTTCAGAGGACTTAGTTACATGGTCATCTGTTTCTCTTCCTATGGAAGTCTTGACACCTTGTACCCTTATTTCTTTATGTCTCTGAGATCCTTTGTCAGGAGCTGGCCTTTCGAGACTGATTGGTATCTCAATGACATCGTTGCTTCTTGATTCTGAGGTCACACTTGTATCTTTTTTGGTTGATTCACTTCTCAAACTTCTTGCATTAGAAATATCACTCGCTGTTACCTTCTGGTTCACCTCCTCACGGATGTATGTTCTCTGCTCAGTCCTCCTTCCAAAATCATCACTTTCTTCTGTAAAAGATTTCTCATCTGTTTTCTTTTTCTCATCCTTTGTTTGTTTCTCCAGCTTATCTTTTTCTCTCAGCAGAGATGTTTTTTCTTCAGTTGGTTTGCTGCCTCCTCTTTTTTCTGTGAACGTGGTCCGGGTTTCAGTTATAGTTTCTTCATATTTAGATGGTTTTGCATTGGTAATCAGGTCATGAGCTGGAAATCTAGTGAAGCCTGGTTTTGTTCTTGTATTTTCTGCATCAGTCTTGTGGTCCTTGTCTGATCTTTCAGCATGTGTTGATTCTTTTGAAAAAGACACTGTGGATGAAGTTGTCACCTCTGTTTTCTTCCCTTCTGGAATTGTCTTTTGCTGCGTTTCAGTCTTTTTCCAGCCACTGTAGGCCGGAGTAAATGTTCTTAATTCTTTGTGGTCTGTTACAATCCTTTCATCCCTTGTAAGAGCTGCTGAAGGGCGGTATGTTGAACCCAGGACATCTCTCCCAGAAGTCCTTCCAGCAGTGGTGGTCTGTGCTGCAGCCTGTGTGGAGTGAGCCGAGTAACGTGCAGAGCTGCTCAGGTTTGTCACTGGCATCCTGTGCCTCGTGTCAAGGATCCTGGAAGCTGGGGAAGCTTTGTGTCTATTCCTCTCTTGATAAGTAGAGTAAATATCAGTATAGTTATATGAAGTGTTTATAATATCTGCAAAAAGAGCACAGGTGACCAAACATTAAATTAATGGTTTGTATCTAAAATAGTATCAAATAGAGGGAATACTAAGAAGCTGTACTACATTTGAAAGAAATAGTGTCTTCATTTTCAGTGGAGCTTTGTCAAGACATTCCTGTAGGTTTTGCATGATAATTAACTCTACGCATAAATTACATTAAAGCTGAAAGCAAAGCTTTTTGCTAAGTTGCAAGATCTTGCTAATGTTACCTGTTGTAAACTACTGGGTATTGTGCCATTTGTTTAAGAATTACACCTTTTATATTTACACTGATGTTCACTTACAACTTCTTATTCAATAATCTACGCTGATATCCCAGGCTGGGTGTTTTGCTTCAGTACTTTAATTTTCTCAGAAGAAACTTCTCCAAGAAGTTTCTCAGTTCCTACTGGGAATTAATAGCACACCTGCCACCACACACTAGAGACTGCAAACACAACCCTCTGTAGCCACAAGACACAACAAGGGAAAGAGATAAAGAACCTAAAAAATTAATAAAGAGTACCAGGAATGTCTGACTAAGACCAACCAATACTGCACCACTCACATCTCCTACTCCTCCAATCTGGCCACACCTCATCTGACTTAGGTAGTGTCTCCTGTATTATTTCTGGTAATTAGTTCCGTAATTCCTTCTACGTTCTGGGAATATGCTGGAGCATTGACTGCAGAAGTTCAGGCCAGTCCAAATCCAACCTGTGCCAGGACAAGCTGTGCTAACAATTTAACAGCACAGGCAAACCTGGGCAAGCATTTGAGCCCAGGCATGAATTTTTTTAATTTACTACTAAAGACACAGCCTTAAAACCACTTCTAGGAGTAGTATTGATGCTACTCTGCTGATTCTAGGCCCAGACATTGTTAAACTCAGGAGTATTATGGAGACTAACTTTGCTACCAATAACAATGGCCACAGCAGTGAGATTGAAGGTCCATCTTATCCAGAATCCTGTTTACAGGGACCAGGAGTGGATACACAGGGAAGAGTTCAAGAACAGGGCAAGTAAACAGTGATACTTCCCTCGTATACTCTCACAGCCTCCAGAGATTTGCAGCTCCTAAGATAGAAATGGTATCTTTATGTTTAGTAAGTCTTGGATTTGTCTTTCATTACTCTGCTAAAATATCTCTTTTAACTCACTTTTTAACACTCAAAATGCTTCAGGATGATGAATTCCAGGCTTTCAACTACACTTTTTGTTAAACACCTCTTGCTTTACACTTCAAAACTCTCTTAAGACCTGTGGGCATCCAAAAGTTCTTGAGAGCTATGAAATACCATTCCCAACTTACTTTCTCCACTCAAGTAATGATTCTTATAAAATTATCCGATATAGAATAGCAGTATGGTGATTTTAAATATTAACACTCAAAATGAATTCAATATTCACTCTGCAATACACCTATTAAAGTATTCTTCAGGAATACTATAACACAATCATTTCTAGTTATATTTGATTTAATTCAAAATTAATTTTTTAATTTTCATATTTTACCTTGAGGCAATTTCCCTGCGAGCTGTTCTCTCCATGTAATAATCCACTGGTTGCTCTCCCCTTCTAACAAAGCTCTGCAAAACACACAAAATGCATTCCATTAATATACTGGGAAGGATAAGCATAATATTTAACATTTATTAGTCTTAAGGAACTGAAACAATTATCCTGCAATTGGGTCAGATCCTGAGTGTTTTCTTTATCCCATGTTTTTATTACTGGGAATGAGAAATCCTTGGCATCTTCCAGACTCTTTAGTTTACAGAGCCAGTTCCTGAGCACAGAGCAATAACCTTGCAGGTGACACAGTAGACACAGTTTTAGATCAAACCTTCCAGATCAGCTTCTGGTAAGGACAAGATCCACTGATTGCCGCTATGGAACTACACAAGCTGGGAATTTTTCCCACAGCAATGACCTTGTAACAAAGCTAAGAAAAAACAAAGCCACACAAAACTTAACAAATACTGGGTAAAGCTTTCTCAGAGAAACACTTGAAGATCACAGAATGGTTTGGGTTGGAAGGGACCTTAAAGCCCAGCTTGTTCCACCCCCTGCCATGGATGGGACACCTTCCACTACCCCTTGCTGCTCCAAGCTCTGTCCAGCCTGGCCCTGGGCACTTCCAGGGATGGGGCAGCCACAGCCTCCCTGCTCATAGCAGGGTGGTGAAGGTGGTGTTGCAGTGTGATATGAGGGAACTGTTACAGCCAAGAATTGCAAGTTCTATCCTTGTCAAACGAAGAGTGAAGGAAAGTATTACTTCTACTGGCAGGAAGGAAACAACTTACAGTGTTAAATTAACTGCTTTTAGTTCCTCTTCAACTGGAAATCAGCCTAACACACTTTCCAACAAAGGACTGGGAAAATGCCCTGTGACCCAAACTGCCTGGTTTTTTCTGATGACATCTCTGTTTGTCCCCTCTGTTCCTGAACCCTCCTCCTTCTTTACAGTGACACTCCAACAGCTTCTGTAACCCCAGCAAGGCAGCGCTGGGACAACAGCCTGGAAATTCCATGTCAGGTTCCATCCACATGCAAGAGAATGTCACAGTCAGTAACTGGTGTGAGTTTATGTTCCCCTCTGTTGGCCAGTTAGTTTCATCCTCCTGGTTTGGGGAATGCCAGATGTTCTGCACTGATAACACTCAGCTGCACCATCAGAGCTGTCAGGAGTGAGGCTGGAGGGCTGTGATAGCCAGGGCTGCTGCCCCTGGGGGTGCTGCAACCACCTCATGACTGGGGCATAGGCACCACTGGTGGGCATTCAGGTCACATTTCAGCAGGTGTTTCAAACATCACCTGTACATTTCACACTTCCCATGGCTCATCACTTTGGAATTTTTATGCTTCTTTTGGTTTCTCACTGCCTCTGCCCTCAGTGGGACAGTGCTAAATACCATTAGCAAGGTTTTCTCTGCCATCATGGATTTGTTTGGGTTCAGAAGTGTCAGGTTAGAATCACCTGACATATTTACAGGTCACTTCCCCCTTGAAACAGGCCCAGCTGGGCACCTTTCCTCCTACTTCATTAGTCAAAAAAACCCCGAAACAAAACAAACAAACAAAAAAACCAAAACAGTAAAAGCAATTTATCTTCCTCCACGTCCAGAGAAGCTTTATAGGAACTAGATGACTTCAACATGTATAATGTTCCCAAGACCAACCATCTGCTCTGTGAAGCCAGTGAGTGCCAAGCAAATCACTGTGACAGTGGTGACGCTGCAGAAGCCCCTCCAGGGGCTGGCAGTGCAAGTGTTAACCATGACGAGGGAAAACAGGAATGTGGGCAGTCTGACTAAGGATTTCTGGCTGCTGCTAAAACAACAGTTGTTCAGTTGCTGCAGCAACCTATGAAGTCACTAAAAATAAGTTCCAAGAGGTAACTGTATATGGCAAAGGGCAGCAGCCCACAGAAAAGCTGGATCTGAAATATTACTACTGAAAGTGAAAGGCAAAGCTTCATGAAACCTCTGCAAAACTGGACAGTGAGTCAGTGTTTTACTGTACACAGCTCATACTGTGTATGTCCTCAACTTATCAGAAAACCAAGGGAATGTTAAACTGAGTTTGGCTTCATAAACTGGCCTGAGAAGGGCAGGGCAATGTACTGAGCACTGGCTTGGCCACCAAAAACTCAGGTTATGTTTCTCAGCTTGACCATAATTTGAGTTTATGCAAGTCATTTTGCTTCTCTGTTCCTTTGTATCCTTCCCTAATAGTAATGATTTAAACTACAACCTCTTGGTGGTGAGGTCTGCTTTTAAACTTAAACTGCCTGAAGAATAGGATGTTAACTGTATGAACTCTTATGTAATAACAAAAAAACATTCCTCCAAGTAGCACTCTTGTAAAAAATAACCATGTCAGCCAGTTCCTGAAAATAGATCCCAACTGAAACGTACCCATGTTGTGTTTGCACTAAGTTTAAGTGTTACCAGTAAATAATCCACCTGCACCTTTAACTCATCTCATTATTAATGTCATTTATCTAAAGTTAGCAGTGACACACTCGTCAGCCTGTGCTGGATGACAACAGAAATAACCAGTCTGTGAAAGCAGGAGGAGGAGATAAACTGGTTGGGGTGGGGAGAGGGAACTTAAAAAACAAAAGGATACAGAGCTAATGTTGTCATGGTCATTCACCACAGCAAGGACTTCGTTTCAACTACAGAAACACAAAATCTCAGATGGCAGCAGGTGGCCAGCAGGCTGTAAAAATTCATCCTCTCCATCCTGGGTATTTGCTAAGCAGTTACAGAAAACTCACTTCTCCAGAAGCGCAATGGAAGAAGCATTTTTAAGGGTCAAGGCCACTCCAGATATTTTTTCCATCCCAGGATGGGAGGTCAAGGAGTGTGAAGGCAGCAGGTAACTGCATGTTAAATCCCCTGGGTGTAGAAAATTCTGAGTGTTCTAAAAATAAAAACAGTACACGGATAGGACACATTGGATGGTGCAAGTATGAAGAGGAAATAATGACACTGATTGAAAAAGCTGTGGTGAGGAGCTGAGGAGGCCTCAGTGATGATGATGATGATGATTTAATGAGAGGAAGGCATGGAAAGGGTCAGAAGTGTGGATGCAGGATTGGAAAGTGTCTCCAGAGGTCCTGACAATGACCATGAAAGAAAACAGGAAAAAGAAAAAAAAAGGAAAAAAGGAAAAAACCCAAACTTGCGTAGCCTCAAGTGCTTCAGAATGCAGGGTGGTCACTAGAACAGAACACCTGGATGACAGTAGGATCTCAAAATAGTATCTTTTACCCTTCACCAACAACGTATTTTAGAGAGGACAGAAAACCTTCTTGACCTATGGGATGAGTCTCTGAGCAGCCTCTGCTGTGTGAAGGGAAGAAGCTTCTGATAACTAAGGAGAAAGACCTGAGAGTAATTCTGGTCCTGAGCAGCTTTTCTATCTCCTTTTAAAACCAAGAGTCTTAGACAGTGACTAATTCATCACTTCTTTCTGGGAACAAAACTTAAGCATAGTCTAAGTAGCTGTGGTTTTGCAGGGTTCCAACAACACAGAACAAAAGTGCAAGGCACTTGATAAATACTTACTTCAACAGTGGTGCAAAGGGATTAGGAATGAAGATTCCCATAAGGTATAACTTCACAAAGCCACATCAGACACATATTTCACTTCCTGAGGGAGTGCCAGCTCCCAGGGCAGGAAGGGTGAGAGGAGGCAGAGAGGAAGCACACTTGAACCTTAGGGAAGGGTGTTCCTCACAACAAAGACCCTTATTCCCACTCCAGGAGCAATGGTGACTAATGGAAAGGACCGAGTTTATAACAGAACTGTCGGAGTTGTAAAACAAAGAGAAAATACAGGGTGGGAGGCACAAAGAAAGCTCCAAGACCAGCTACCACACCCTTAACCTCTAATCCCAGAAGCAGAGGAAATGCCAGGGCCCCATGGAAAGTTCAGGATGTTGAACTAAGTGTGAAGAGGGGCCTTTTGTTTCCAGAATCCATAGGCAAGGGTAGATGTAACATCCCCGGTGAAAACAAACCCAGACTCGGTGCACATCCCCCTCTTCTTCACAGGTAAAATGACCTGGGAGAGGAACAGGATTTGGAAAAGTTCATAGAATGAGCTGCCCAGAATTCTCCTGCTGGAGAGCTTAGTGACTGGACCCATAGTGATTCCCTCCCTCAGCAGGGTTCATAAAGGCATACAGTAATGAAAGAATTATTTTCTTGAATGAAGGGAGAATCAGAAGAAATGAGTAACAGGTAAAACTGCATAAATGTAAAAACCCAGAACAATCACTTTTCATATTCTGATTATTTAAAATAATTTTGTTTGCAGGCATTACACAACATGTTTTCTGATCTGTAGCAAGGCCCAGTCTCTGTTTTCATCTGCAGAGCTTTTTCAGTAGGTGGATGCTCATCTGTGTGCTGACATTTGCCTTGCCAAGGCCATCAGTGATACAAGTTGAATTTACAAGCATCAGATGAAGAAACCCTACAGGTTAAGGAGCTTCTTATTCAGACAACAAAAACCTGCTGCTGGTAATGCTGAATTGTTCTCCTTTCATTAACCAGGGCTGGGAATCCTTAGACAAACCAATAATGCTCAGATAATCAGTGATACAACTCTGGAGAAGTTCCAGAATTTCATGGGCTTACAAGGATTTCAAACAACTGAATATCTGGGCATTATCATTCCTGGTTCTGGATGAATACTAATCATTGAAACAACCCTGGTAATTCTGTGATTGTGACAGTGCTAATCCCGTTTCACAGATGAATAAACCAAGGGAGAAAGTAAAAGTCAACAACAGAGACAGGATCAAAGTCAGAAGAATCATGTTTTAGCAAAGTTAATAAAGGATCTTGACTGGCTACCATTTCCAGTTTCTCCTCTACTAGCAATGCTCCAGACACTGGGCTTTTCAAGGATCACAGGGATCCCACTCCACCACCAAACATCCAGGTACTGTTGCCCACCAAGTGACTGCAAACTCCTTGTTCCACATCCTGCTTGTGATCTCATTTCATCAAGAAACCAGCCTTGGTCTGTGTCTCTTGGCAGGCAATTCTCAAGGCACCTTGAACAGACTGGGTTTGCTCATTGTTGGATGACAGACATTCTTTGCTCACTGATCTTTATCAAGCTACTTAGAAGTTACTCTTTGAAGCTTCTCATATTTTCATTATTCCTTTGCTCAATAAGAATTGCACATCTCTGCATTTGAAGATCAGTATCTCAATGAAATTTGTTGAAAATACTGTGCTTGTTGTACAAAAAACACATGATCTTTACAATAAAGAAGTATTTTTCTCCAGTTCATCAGTTTGGGATTTTTTCCCTCCCAAATAAGTTTTATGGCACGTGCCAACTGATATATCCCAACTCCCCAGACAGGGGAATGACTCTGGTTTTTCAACCCCACAGCTGCCAAGCGGCCAGAGGGATATACAGTCCTGAAGATTCATGAGCAGAGATGTTTGCTGTTACCTCCCACTTGATCCAAACATGTTTTCATAACAAATCAAGGATGGAGAAAGCCAGGATTTAATCAAGCAGACTCTTCTGTCCTACAGCTGAAGCAAGACTGGAGCACTCATTGCTTACATCGATGCTGCAGGTGGTCACTAATCAACATATTTAAACAATGCAATGCAAGTTGACAGATGGCAACTACACAGCCTCAAGTTTTATGGATGTCAGTTTAGGGATATTGGCTCCTCAGCTGGTACTCAAATATTGCCCCAACCAGTCACATCAATGTCACATCCACTTGACCAAGACTACAAAGGTTTCTTACAAATCACTATATGTGTACAAAGTTAATGGGATTCATGTGGATTATATTGGCTTTAGAGTCCTGAGAGTCCCAAAGTAGCTGCCTATATTTGCTGGAAGGAGGATGAATGGGGCTCCCACATCCATAAAAAGAGATTTAAATTATCCTCCAATTAGACAATAAAGTGTGACCACAACTCTTACCTGTAGGTTTCAATTTCCAGGATGAGTCCTGCCTTCACCTGCAGTAGTTCTTGATAGTCCTTCAGGTAATCCGTGATCGACATGGTCAGGAACTGCTTTTCCTCTTCCAGGGCATCAATTATCCTCTAAACAGAAATAGTGATCTTTAGTTCTGAACTAACATAAAAAATCTGTACACTTGAATGCCTAATAACTTAAAACTTTTAATTAAAAAAAGTATAACCTGAGAGAACAATGACTGTCCTATCACTTTAAAAAGCAGAACAATCCCCTCTATAACCTCCCCATATACAGCTGAAATACATCGTTACTGAGGCAGAGCTTTATGTTACAGTTCATTTTCTGCCTTACTAAGACAGTTAAATATTCCAATAAAACCCATTCAGATGCCCTGTACTAAAGTTATTAAGTATCCACAGCAAAGAAAATACACTCCTTTATCAATGTGACCTAAATGTGCCTCATTTTGTCATTTTGAGAGCACAGATGGACATGCTTAAATCCTACCTGAGGCCAGAAATTTCAGCCATTGCTTTGCCATGAGAACCTCATTGGCATTTTCAGTCCCACAGATGTGTGGGCTCAAACCAGTCTGGGAATTCTAGAACCTGGAGATATTCACAGTGCCCAGAAGGTGAAGGATGAACCCCCACTGGTTGCTTAAATTTTCCTGCAGTATTTGGGCCCTTGCTTCAAGGTTCCCACAGCTCTGTCCCAACTGCTGCTACTCCAAAGACAGACAAGGCATTGCTCATTTTCATACTGATAACTAAATAGGACCTTGTACAATACAGCTAAATATATAAGGTTATATATATTTGTACTAAATGGCATATGAAAATACAAAATGTAGAAAGTGATTAAATCAGTCTCCTATAAAGGGCAAATTGCCATTTATATATATCTTTAGACTAAATATAACCTTTGCTAACTAAAATGCTATAGGATGGCACTTTGTTCTGGGGGCTTGAAAGACAGAAATTAAACCTTAAAGGCTCAATTTTGTTTTGTTCACATCACTCTGCACTATGCAGGGACACTGAAATGCTATTTACAGAGCAAAACCTCATGTTCAACACTGAACAGGAATTCATGACGCTGTATTTTAGTTTACACCCTAATAAATGCTTTGCAATACAAACTGGAAAAATCAAGGCACTGATAGTCTTAAGTCTTAAAAAATCCATTTATTCAGCAGCAGGTGTTCAAGTACCACAGTATAAGCAATAGCATAAAAATGAAGATACAGCAGGGACTCCCCAGGCCAGTTACTGCCAGTATGATGTGCAAGGCAGAAGTAAGGTCTGAGAACTAAGACTACAGTGCTGGCACATTAACATTAATAGTTTTTTTTAGTTTTTTTTTTTAAGTAAAAAGAAAGGTCTGTGAAGGAAGCTGCCCTGTAGCTTCACATACCTGGGGGTACAGCTCTCTATAGCAGGTTAATCTATTTCTTTATTTGCCTTTGCAGCTGTTGTTGAATGTTTACACTGATGTTTTGCTTGACACAACAAACCTTGCCTAAAGCTCCTTTTTATGGCAGAAGGCAAGTCCTGTTTGGACATCTGAACCCCCCAAGAGGCTCTGCAGACCCCAGTGGAGGTGCCACCCTGTAGGGCCTGTAGGGCTCTGCCACAGACCTTTAGAGCTCTGAGGTAACAGCCCTGCTCCAGAACTGACACAATGGAAAATCCCAAGGTGAGAAGGGAAGAAAAGCACCAGGCCCTGCCTTTAAGAGGGAAAGGCAACAATGGACAGGGAGCTGACAGGACCAGGAGCAGGCAAAAGGAGCAAAGACAACAGACAGGGTCTCTCTGGGACCAACCCTTAAGAGCTCTGATACAAAAATTAAGTGATTCAGGTGTTTCTTGCCTCCCTGACTAAACAATGACCTATACATGCCATGCACATGTTACAAAAGAGCTTCACAGTGCTGCAGCCCCAGAAAAATCCATACAGGAAATCTCTACACTGGACTACAGAGCGTGGGGAGCTCTGGAATACCGGGGATGTTCCAACCTATCTGAAAACACAGGAACTTCAGCTCTGTATGCTGGGTTGGAAAAGCCACTCAGATTCTACCCACTGGATTTGGAGAGCACTCTGGATCCAAAAGTTGGAGTTAATGGTTACCATAAGGGCTACATAACTCAGCCAGCTGTGCTGTAGTTCCAGAGGAATTCATTCCACCAGGAGCAGACACTGTATGGATGGGATGGCAGACAGCCAGTCCAGCCCTCCAGTCACTGCTGCTTAAACACAAAGCACAGGACAATTGGTCCCAAGTCCTCTTTCCAACCATGCCAAAAGGTACATAAACCACTTTGGCAAAGTTCAGGAGACTCCAAACCAACAGGCTGATTTTGCAAAGGGTAACCTGTGCCATGGCAGCAGCATTGGCTCCACACAGGACTCTCTTGGAAAGTTTTCCTTCTCAGCCCCATCAATCCTAGTCCCCCAGACCCCAGGGATGTCCTGCTAGAACTAAGGAACAGAATAGGAACTATTTTCTCACCCTTCACATGTTCCTTTCCAAGCAGTAGTGGGAAATTTTAGAAGGGCACTCAGGGGGAAAGAATTTCCTTGGGTTGTCCAAGCTGTACCTACTGAGGGAATCACGAGAGGGTTCCAGGCTCCAGCCCTTTCCATCTGGTACTATTTACTGATCCCCAAACTCATTCAGTGGCTCAGCAGGGGAGGAACTGACACTGCACTTGGCTGGCAAGAAACTGGGGCACAGAAAAATGCACATGACATATTGACATAAAATGTTCATTTGACAAAATGTTTTCTTCTTCTCTGGAGCTCACAACACTGATGCAGGAACTGATCCTAAGTCCAGTGTATCACTGGGAAATACCCGCCTCATTTCAGAGCAGCAGGATGCTCCATGGATGTTTTTACATCCAAAACACACAGGGTTTACAGTTCTCCAGGAGTTTTTGCATAAGTTTTCTCATAGCAGAAATTATGGAAGTAAGAGACTTACTGAGTTCATCCCTTTAGCATTCAGGACCAGGGAGAATTTTCCAAGCAGTGTATGATTTACAGCTTGCCTGGTTCAGCTAAATTATAACTTCAAATACTTATTTCTATTTAACACTGGTGAAAGCTTCAGTGAGGGTAAGGGCAGTGCAGGAGGCAAAGATGGACATATAAGGCAACTAGATGATATATGGAAAATCTGAATAAATCCAATTGCCATTTCAGCTGCAATGAACAATAATCACTTGACTTTAATCTGCACATACATATCATTTCTATGTGACACTCTACAATAAATAAGCATGGAATAGATGCTTTTTAAAGAGCAGCTCAAAACCCATGCTGAACATACTTCAACCACTGTAAGGAATGAGTGAGGGAACAAAGCTTTGATCACAAAAACAAAACCTGAAACAGCTGCTTGTACATGTCCCATCATTTTTCTTCCTGGATGTGAGCAAAAGGTTTTATTTCTCATGTACAGGAGACTGACCACTGAGAAAGGCCTTTCTCATGGGAAACTAAACCACTCAGAAGTAATAAACCTTGTGACATCTTTGAATGTACCCCTAGATACTATTTACTTTCTGGTGAAAATGGTAAGACAGCTCACATGCTTTCATGTTTTCAAAGCACTTTCTTGTTCTTCTTGTATTACTAAGATTTGAAGCTATTTTTCTTGTAATATCCAAAGCACACCAAATACTTGGGAGAATAAAACAGAAGTTTGTTATGTTGGTATCAAAATAACAATCCATTTCAGAGCATTGAATCAGGACAACTCAACTCACTAATTTTGATTATCTGACTTGTACAACAGGTTGCTCCACTTGCTCTTCTGAGTAAAATTCCTTAGAAGTACAACCAGACACAGACACAACTGCTAGAAAAACAGCTTGTTGAGAAAAAAGAGTTAAATAAAAGCCATTCTAAGTGGCTTCAGAAAAAACACTTGCAGCAGGGATAGTGAGCTATACAAAATGCTCTCTTAAACCTGTACTCAAAGGTTTTCAGTTTGAGCAATGAGGACTGGAGATCAATGACACCTTCATTACAGATCCCTAACAACAAAAACAGTAAGGAGGCCGTATTTTGGAAATCAAAGTAACTTTAAATATCTGTGGGCTTATGTCTGTCTATATAAACTTACACACCTAAAAGAAACAGGGAAAAAATGAAGAGGGTTTTTGCTTCTTGACATTTTCACCTGACTCTGTTGGATAGTTAATTAATGAGAGATTTACATATGCTTTCTTCTAAAGCTTTGGAAATGTTTATGTACATGATTGGAGGAATGAATTGTCCTGTCAAAAATAGAAAAAGCCCTTATTTATAAGTTAAGAGCCTTTGGGATTACTTCTTACATACCTAATCTGTCTCAGTTCACAGCATCTGCAAACTATGCAACTTCCAAACAATCCAGCAGAGAACAGAAACCAGACACGCTCACAGCAACAGCTCCCAGTCCCTTCCCAGTTGCCAACATCTCCATAAGCTACTGGGCTGCTGGACACCAAGTGGCCACTGGCACTCGGGGCCAGGCAAACACCGCGCTCCAGCAGGGTGTTAATAAAGGGTCTAACAAGGAACAAAAGAAATGGAGCCCTCGGGAAAAGGATCGATGGGCTGCATGATCTAATCTGTGCTCTCCACTCTGGGTTTGATGAGCGGATATTTCACTGTTCCGGCACTTGCTGATCCCTTCCCACGCACATCGTTCCACCAAATGTCACTCTGAGGGCAAACAAGCCCTCGGCTACAGATGCTGTTTGACCACACCAACATCCGCCTCGAACAGGTACCTGCCACCTACAGGCTCCAAGTTTTATTTAAAAAAAGATTCTCACTGCTCAGTGCCCTCAGCACAGTCTTCCTGCCTTTAAACAACCAAGAGTTTTCTTAACTAGTCTGGGGACGGCAAGTTTTTTCCCGCGGCTCAAGGCACACAGGAGTGTGTGTAAAGAAGGGAGAAAACTCATGTCACTTCTCTGACTGGGACAGACCATCCTCAAGGGCCAGCGGGATGGGATGAGCCGTGTCCCACCGCACAGGGACTCGGTTCATCTGCTCCCTGTGCCATGTGCTCATGCCAACCCCAGCAGGAGCCCTGTGTGCCAGCTCCACGCTTTTGGGCACTTGCCGAGGGCAGGCTGGGAAGGGAGCACCTGTCACAAGGATGATGTCCTCAGGGTCACTGTCCCCTTCTGGTCCCCACCCTCCGCACCCAGCTGTCCCCAAACTCCCACAGGGGTTTCCAAAGGGCTCCCCGCTCCACACTGAGGAGGGCTCAGCAGCAAAATGCTCATCTGGGCCACCTCCTCTTCCAGCTGGGGAAAACCTGCTGCAGGGAGGCAGAGTGGGGTGGGGAACCCGCGGAGGGCGCCGAGTCAGAGGTTCGGCACCTCCCGGAGCAGAGGGTGGGAGCGACTGCGGGTCTGGGAAACCGAGCTCCCCTCGCAGGATGGGCCAGAACTGAAGGGGAAACCGAGTGGGAGGGCGGAAGGAATGTCAGGGGAGCCCCAAAACAGGCACGGGGGGGAAGCGGGAGAGGCCCGGGACAGGAGGACATCGCCCGGGGACCGCCACCCACCTGGTACTCCTCCAGCTCGGCGCCGTGGCGGTCCTGCAGGGCCAGCAGCTCCTGCTCCAGCCGCTCCCGCAGCGCGCACAGCTCCCGGCCCTGGCGGTGCAGATCCTCCAGGTGCTGCCGGCACTGCCGGCTCTCCTCCCGCAGCAGCTCCACGTCCTCCCGGCTCCGCTGCGCCTCCTGCTCCTGCAGCATCTGGATCTGCTCCTGGTAGCGCAGCAGGGTCTCCCGGCAGCTCTGGCTGAGCAGCAGCTCGTAGGTCTCCTCCAGCTCCTCCAGGCTCAGGCCGGCCAAGGGGGGCGGCAGGGCGGCCAGGTCTAGCCGCAGCTCCCGCATCTCCACCGCCTCCCGCCGCTGCCGCTCCGCCACGTGCCGGTGCTCGGCCTGCAGCTCCAGCAGCAGCTCCTCCAGGGCCACGCACTCGCCCCGCAGCCGCTCCAGCAGCGTCCGCTGCCCGGCCAGCTCGGGCTCCAGGCGCCGCCGCATCCCCAGCACCTCCGCGCCCAGCGCCCGCAGCTCCTCCAGCTCCCGCCGCAGCCCGTCCCGCTCCAGCTCCGCTTCCAGCTTCGCCCGGCTCAGCTCCTCCAGCTGCATCCGCAGCCAGGCCAGCTCCTGCTCGGGCACCCGCAGCCCGACCAGCTCCTGCTCGCGCAGCTCCGCCAGCTCCCGCGCCAGAAAGCGGTTCTCCTCCTCCAGCTCCCGCACGCGGGCCACGAACACCCGCAGCCGGGAGTTGAGCTCCTGCAGTTCCCTTTTCTCGTCCCATCCCGCTTCCCAGCGCCGCCACATCTTGCCGGGACGGGGGTCGGGGCCGCGCTGGTCCCGGGGCTGCGGGAGCGGCTAGCGCGGGATGCGGGAGAGAGGCGGCCCCGCCCACGAGGACAGACCACACCCTTTGAGCACAGACCACGCCTCCAATATACAGGCCACGCCCCGGCCCGCGCCTCTGCTCTGCGGCGCCCCCTGGCGGGCTCCCTCCGTGCGCCTCCCGCAGAATCGCGCGGGAACCAGAGCCGGGAACGGGGAGCACAGCTGGGATCGGGGGGCAGAGCTGGGATCAAGGAAGAAAGCCGGGCTCGGGGAGCAAAGCTGGGATCAGGGAGAAAAGCCGGGCTCAAGGAGCATAGCCAGGCTCAGAGAGCAAAGCCCGGCTCGGGGATCCAAGTCCCGCTCAGGGAGTGCCCAGCATCGCTCTCGGCCCCCCACAGGACCTCTCATTGCCGAGGCTCATCCTGCGCTCCCACCACAGCCCGGCTGTTCTCCCCGGGAGGGATTCAGGTGTTTATCCGCTCTGTGGTCACCTGCGCCGACACCAAACCCGGGCCGGGCTTAAGTTTATACAAAGTGTCAAATGCCACCTCACAACGCTGCTTTTAAGTGGAATACCTCCAAGTTTGACCTGGTGTGGCGCTCCTAAACCCGCGCCCAAGGGAAGCTTATCCCACCTCTGGGCTCCACTGGGCGCAGTCCCTGTTCCCGCTGCTCCCGGCCCTGCTCTGCTCCACGGAAGGGCTGCATCCAGCTGGATCCTTCCATTGACTGCGCTGGAAGCGGCTGCACACCAGCAGCGCAGCAAGGAGGCAGTGGAGCATCACACCCTGTATTAGCTACCAAATTAGAGAAAAAGACGAGGAGTGACTCATTTCAGCCTTTCTCATCTCCCCAGGCAATTCTTCTCTCCCCCTCCCTCCCAGACACACACGATTATGTTTCACCCGGTGCTGCAGCACTGGGAGTTTTGCAGAGATTTGCTGCTTCACACGAGGCAGCCACAGCTCCCAGCGCCGTGTTTGCCCCTCAGGACTGCTCCCAGCCACAGCTCTCACAGGGAAAGGAATGGGGTTTGGCACAAAACTGGGCACAGATGGACTGCACTGATCTGCTCTGGGCACTGCACCCCTTCCCTGCCCTGTCTCACCCTTCCCAAAGCCCTCCTACACCACCACACCAAGGCCAAGTTTCAGCTGCTTCTTTGCTCTCTGCTGACTAAGTTTCTTTCTAATCTCAATAAAGCCTCCAGGATTTGAGCCTGACCAACGCAGATAAATCATTGGCTTTGGCCTAAAAAGTCAGCCAATTTAGCCTTGGCAGATTTGCTCCCTCAGAGGTCACTGAGAAGCTGAGATTTACTAAAGGGACTTGCTTTCTCTTGGCTTTGTGGTCAAAATCAAGTCCCTCGGTGACACTCCAACACCTGCTGTTCTTTTATGAGGGAAACCACTGAGCTTCTGGGAAGAGGGACATTCCTGTGGTTTACGAGGTTTTTTCTCCCTCTGATGTCACTGTTACCCTAAAACCCCCCGAGTGACACTGACAACCACAGAGCAGCAACACACCAAGTGAGCCTTGGGGGTTCACTGGGTGTCCAGCCACGTGTCCAGCTCTCAGCTCCTTGTCTTTTCTTACTGACAATTTGACTAATTTCTTGCTGCAGCTGTATTGATAGATTTTTATTATTTCATCATTGAAAACAGTAGATACTGAATCTCTGCTTTTAACTCTCTTGAGAAAACACCATAAACCTCTCTGGATTCTGGATGGCTTTCCAGGCTGAGGGATCTACTTCTGCATCACCTGGATATGCTGATGTCTGACAGTTAATCCCGGATCTGCAATTGAGGGAGGAACTTGTGGGCTAAGATGAAGGAAATGCCTGAAATGGGCAAAGTTTGGGCACTTCTGAGACAGATCTTAAACATTTGTTCCTGGGCTCCAGCTCCAAGTAGGCCATTGAGAAGCCCCTGACTGATGTGGTTATGTGGACACCTGAAATGCCAATGAGTCACTGGGAGTCCTTGAGTCCTTTTCCCTGCAAAGTGTAATGAATTTGTTTGCACCTGCAAAACAAGGGAAAGAAACCTGATGTGCTCTGCCAAGGGTGGGCAAATCAAAAACTCCCACAGGCTTTTGCTGCCACAGTTATTTCTCCTTCTCTGTGGGAAGAAACATGTTGGAGAGTTTGATAAAAGGCAAAGTGAGGACCTTCAGCACCACCAAGCCAAGCAATGGCACGGAGCATCCCTCTTGCCAAGGCAAATCCCTGGTGCCAGGGGCACATCCTGCCTGTAGGAATCCAGCTGAAATGCACAGGCAGTATCAGCTGAGACCTGGGGAGGGGGAATTCACAATCCTCTTTGCCACTTCAGTCACAGCAGAGGCAAATTGGGTCTCTGTGGTCTCTTCATCTCCAGCGAAGGCCTTGTGCTTTGGAGAGGCTCCTTGTCAGCATCCTCCAAACTCCAAAGTGTCACCCTGGAAACTCCTAATCCTGCTCAGCACAGCTCGTTCTGCACTCTCTCATCTGCCGAGTTTAAAGGATGAAGCTGTCACTGGGGAAATGTTCTGATTCTGGCATTCCTGAGACACACTGAGGCAAAGAAAACAGAGTTCATTAAAGTGCTGCAAGATGCTGTGATTCCTACTTAGAGGGGAGTTTCAGACCAGATGTTTGTTTACAGCCGGTTCCTGCAATTAGATCAGTGTAGGAATATCCCCCCGTGGTGGGTGGGAAGGAGTGTGAACTGCAGCATTTGCCATCCTCACCTTTTGGCTTTCATGGTCACGCTGCATTTATAACAGAGGCAATAAAGCAAACACCTGCCATTTATTGCTTAATGAGTATCAGATATGCCCCAAAAAGCTCTTGCATCCCCTTTCCTGGGCTCTACAAAGCCTGGAGACCCTCAAAAACTGGCTAAAATATCCCCAGGACAGGGAGTGTTTCTCCACAGGCTGGAACTGAGGCTCCTCTCTCTGCTTCCAGACCGGGGGAATGCCTTGCCACTCCCACAATCCCTGCAGCATCTCCACTGTCCTCCCCGACTTCATCGGGAGTTTCACAGCTTATGGATTTCTTCTTCTGGGAAGATCCATTTCCTATGTGCCATCCCATCCTATTTCCAGCCCTTTGGATAAATCTTTGCAGAAATACCCCCTGAAAGCAGGAGTGTGTCTGCAGAGCCCTTTGTGCATCCCCACAAGCCGCAGCCCCCACCAACCACCTCCCTCCTGTGACCTTCAGCTGTTCGAGGCACGAGCAGTGACCTGGTTCTCTCTCCAAAGGGCCTGTGGAAACAGGAGCCTGATTGGACCTGGTGCAGAACGGCCTTTTTTTAGAAACTCCATGGGAAATATTAATTTCAAAGGACGCAAAGGTTCTGATTTAAGTATTTTGTTGCCTCTATCAAGGTGGTTTTTCTTCTTTGTGAGCTCCTGTTTGCGGCTTTTCTGAGCACTTGCAGGAGTGGTGGCCACCTCTAGATGGTGTGTTTTACCCAGAAGAACTTTGTGCCTGGCCCTTTACGTAACTTTTGCTCCTTGTCTGAGGTTGCAAACCCTCTCCAACCAAACCACACAGATTTTAGTATTTCCTCGTTTTCTTAACTTGAGAATCTGGCTGCAGTAATGCAAAAATAATAAAAATATATTCCTTAGAAACATAAAAAGGTGTATTATATGGCACATTTGGTTGACCCTGTGAGGTATCTACTATGTGTTGTATCTACTGCATTGCTGATGGCTTTGCCTGTCTTCTGGGCTCATTACTATGCTAATTAAATTAAAACAATTGAATTTTTTTCTAATACAACACACTGCTCTTGCACTTGAACGTAAAGAAAGAGGGAAGGAACAAAGATGGATAATACCACAAGGCTAGAATGATGGTGGGGTTGAAATAACTTACTCCATACACAGTATTTATACTTCTTTACTCTGGACAGCATTTCCCTGCTTGAAGGAACAACACAAGATAATTTAACACCCCCAAGTTTTCTCAATTTAGAAATGCAATGAGGACGACATAGATGATCAATATCACTAGTTCAGGCTGGGGATAAGGGCCATTTGGCTTTGCTGGGGTTTGTTGTGGGGTTTTATTTTANGATACTTTAACTGTTCATGGGCACAGGAATGGAACAGTTAAATTAGCCAGGAGCAGAAAAGACACCAACCTGCTTGCACTGGCCAGCTGCAATGTACAGAAAGTAATCAAAACAGAACAAATGATAAAAAAGAAATGAGATCAAAAAAATCTGCTGGGCTTTCATAAGCTAAAATGTTCTTCATAACACAGGTAAGGAAATTGCTTGTGCCGACTTCAATGGGTCCAAGATATTCTCCATGATTTCTAACCTGAAATTGCTGCTTTTAGAAGCTTATAAAAAAGGTCTTGTGTGGAATCAACTCTCCCAGTGCATTATGAGTAATATCTACTGCTCCTATTTTACATCTCAGCTTAGTGACAGAACTTCCCTGTAAATAAGGGTTATTTCCACTAAAAGGCTATTATGAAGTTATCTCTGAGGCTCCAGTCTCAGCTCCCAGGAATAAAGGAACACTTCAGGGTGTGAACAGCTTTGTTGCCCTGTTTGCTGCAGGAGCAGCCCAGGGAGGAGCAGGGACACAGCCTGGGCTGCTTCACCCCTGCGTGTGACATTCCAGCTGCCCTGGCAGGGCCCTGACAAAAGGCCACCAGGCAGTACTGGGCCTTTCATGTGGCTATGGCAGGGTGTTGCTGCAGGGTTTCACTTGGCTTTTACGAGGAGATTGTTCCTCCCGACAGCCTGGAGGCCATAAATGTCACCAGAGCACCTCTCCTGATGTCCCTCTCGGGTTTTGTTTGGTGTGACCTGGCTGAGCAGCCTCATGGCTTGTGCTGGGTCCTGATCTAGTGTGATGTTCTCCTTCACTGGTTTCAGATGCTGGAGGTGGGAGCTGGGATTCATTCTTACATCATTTGAGTTTGTTCTTTATTTCTGGTTTATATCCTCCAGTTTCAGTGTGGATAACAGACTGGAACACAGGAGCCATTGGGAAAAGACAGCACTCGGAGCCTCCTTGGAGGATGTCTCTGTCCCCCTCCTGCTTCTTCTTGGCTCCTGGTCATCTTCAACCTCCCACCCTCTGCCAAAGTCCCATTGCTTCCAGTCTGCCCTATATTTGCACCTCCTGTTCACCCTCTTTGGGACCTCAACCCCTCCTGGCTCCCAACTCTTTTGCAGCTCCCACCATCTTCAGACTTCACACTATTTCTTGGCATCCAACCCATCTTTGGCCTCCCAGCCCTCTTTTCCAGCCTCCCATTTCACTATTGAGCTTCTTGCCCCTTTTCTGTATCCCATCTCTTCTTAAACTCCCACTCCCCCTTTTTGGCTGGCCACCCCTCTCCCACCCCTTTCTGAACCTCCCTCCCCTTCCAGACCTGCAACCCTGTTTTCCATTTGCTGCCCTTTTTTGCTGCCTGTAACCCTGTGTTCAGCCTGGCACCCCTATTTCAGCCCTTTGTCATCTCTCACCTCTTTTGAACCTTCTGCACTGTTTGGGCCTCTCACCTCCCCTTGTCCTCCCACCCCTGCTTTGGCTGCCCCAGCCTGGGGGTTGGTGAAGGGCAGCACAGCATCTGGGCTATTTTAGATTCTGGAAAACACACCTGAGAGGCTGTTGATCACATTTTTTAACAGCAGGTTGTTTGCAAGGAAACTGCTGAGAGCGTTTGCACTCGGAATTTAATCAGTCCCAAAATATTCTGAGGAGCCTCAGCAACAGCACTGCTCTCCTTGTCTGTCAGCTGGGTGTCTGTGCGGGGAGAGGTGGCAGATCTGCTCTCACAGCCACGCCACCTCTGACTTCAGCTCTGTCATCTTGTGTTCCTGTGTCCCCACACTCTTTTGGCCATGGCTGAGTATCAGCTGCAGTGGTTAGTTAAGATTAAAAGCTCTCATGCTCTTGGGAAAGATGGTACCCCCAATGATGGTGTTCCCACCTCACCTGGAGTGGTGGCACAGGGCCAGGAGAGCCTGGCAAGGACAGCTCACAGGGGCCAGGCTGGTCTCTCATCTCCCCTCAGCCTTGGTAGCTGGGGTTAAACCTCCAAAGTGGGTGTTTTCAGTCCACATGTTGATGCAACACATCCCTCCCCAAATTCTCTGCACCCCCTTCCACCCTCTGGATCGTTCTGGTTGGGAATGGACTCACTGTTTTTACATAGAAGACATTTTAAGGTTCTTCATGCACAAAGAAATGCATTTCCCAAGCCATGAAATGACTGTCAGTGTTCTGTAAAGCAGTGGTGGAACAGACCTTCCCAAAGCTACCCCAGTCTTATCTCAGACTTGTGCAAACTTCAAGAAATCAGATTTACAGGACAAACCTTAACACTTCTCCTCCCGTGGTTACCCATTTTGACAGTCAGCTAAGAGGGGTGGGTTTAGTTTGTTATTCCAGCCACACTGACCATTAACCCTGGATCCTCATTTAGGACAATATTTAACCCAAGCGTAAAGCCTTGAAAGGAGCCATTTTTATAAATGATTGTCTGAGCCATTTGTCCCACTCAAGGCCTTGAGGGTTAACAACAGGAAAATCTACAAGGCAGTTATTGTGGCAATCAATCCCCAAATACAAATAACTCAATAATTTATAACCGACCCCCACCATTAAATTGTATTCTGCTATTTCCACTCATCTCAATGCTTATTATGATGCTGCACTGATTTCTAATAATTTCTCTGGCCTTTTCATTTGCTTCCTGGTGCAGTTTTAGCTCTGGTTTGGTACTGGAGAGCCTGTGAACCAGGCTGGGCCTACCATTTTAATTCACTGGATTAAACAAATCTGAATTAGAAAGTAACATTTAGCCATGTCAGTGATGAATTCTTGTCATTCAGAGGAACAAATGCATTCAGCTATTTTGCCTTTTCAGGGCTCAGAGTTCTAGTCCAAATTTTATGCCCTGGAACCATTTTCTCCCATATTAAGTCTGTCCCAGAGAGAGAAGTCACCTGGTCCCCATGTCACCTTTGCCAGCACCTCTGAAGCAACACTGGAGCACAGCTGGATTCAGAACCAAAATGATGATCACCTGGTTCTTGCTCTGGGATTTCTTATAACACCAAAGCTCTCACATACCTGTGCTCTGGAAACAGCCTCAGCTCAGGGATTGAAGGTGCAAGATCCCATCTCAGCCCTGCCTGCAGAGGAGGTGAGGACAGGCAGAAAGGGAAGAGGCACAAAGACGTTGTGCTGTTTGGGTAGAGATGCAGTCACAGCCTGAGGGCATGTGCGTCCTTAGTAATGCAGCGGAGGTGGCTTGTGCGGGGAGTTTGGTTGTGGATTTCCCTGGGTTGGGGTTCTGTCAGGTTTTCCTCGCTAGACAGAGTCAGACTGAGACGGGTGTGGGGTGAAAGCCCTGGCACCAGAGCGTGAGGTGGTGCCGGAGGTTTGGCAGGTGACACTCGTTGTTTCGGAGCGGAGCGGAGGCGGCTGGGGCAGGGCGTTGTGCTGGGACGGGTTGGGTTGAGCAAACGGGGTCATTAGGGATGTGTGTTGTGCAGCACCGGGAGGGTTTTACAGCCCTGCAGCCTCACCTGGGCTTTCTTGTTCTTACAAATTAGGGAGCTTCAATGCTCATTTCTCAGGAGGGTTGGATCGGGTGCTTGCTCGGGAAGGCCGAGTGATTTGGTTTTTAGACATCTTTGGTGAGGAGAGAGAGTTATACAAACAGGTTTCTCAGAAGGAAGGGCTTTCCTCAGCCAGACTTCCCTGCCCTCGCCGGTTTCCATCTCCCACCAGGCAGGGCTGTGCTCCTGCTCCCTTGGCATTTCGGAGGGGTGGGCTGATCCCTCCGCTGCTCGCAGAGAGGGCTGCGCTGCAGTCCCCATGGAAACAATTTGGAGAGTTTTCCAGCTTGTGTAGCATCGCTGAGCTGTGTTTTGCCTTCCTTTTCACTTCCATCAGGAGGGCTGCAGAGCTTTAACGCATTCACGTTTGAAAAGCACTTTGAGGTCCTTGAAGAAGGCGCTACAGAGGAGCGAAGTGTTATTACTCAGATTAACTGTTTCTGTTTGCCCTGGAGTCACAGCCGGGAGCGCTGGCTCTGCCTGGGGGAGGTGGGATGAGACAGTGAGGTGGTCCTGTGTCCATCCTCCTGGAGAGCTCTGCAGGGTCAGCTCGACACCGAGGGAAGGCCAGGCAGAACTTCCACAAGGACTGCAGTCAGGCAGGGAATACATTCCAGAAAGCCCAACAACCTGCTTTATACAGGCAACACGGAGGGAATTGCCAGGAGAAAGAAATGGCACCACACGGTCCACGTCCTTTGGTGCAGACCCAGAGAGAGCTCCCGGGGTGGGAATGGGCATCCACCGCTGCCTCGGGTGGGAGGGCACCCCAAAGCTCTGTTAGAAGACACCATTTACTGCCATGAAAGTACTCCCTTCAGGGGAGCCCCTGGCAGCAGTTTGAGGCCAGTCCCTGCCCCTGGCCGCAGAGCTCTGGTCCTGCCCGGAGCTGTGCCAGGGGAACGCCACACACCCACCTGGAACTCGAGAATGCAACATGCTACAGCCTAAGGGCTTTTGCACTCCTATTCCCTGCCAAGGGCCTCAGCATCTTTCAAGTATCTTCTGCCCTCCAGACCCCCACCTGCACTCCTGCTAAATCCATCTGGACTTGGGAATCACTGCACAGCTCTGGCCACTTGTGCATCCATGGACTGGGCTCCCATTTCCCCATCCCTCACTCCTCTATCTGAATGGCATAGGGTGGATCCCCTGCAAAATCCTCTCCGGTTTCTAGGCATGCTGGCCTTCCCAGCTCTGGAATAACAGCCTGCAGCTGCTTCTGAGGGTTCCTGAGGACCCTGCCAAGGGCTGTTTTGTCTGGGGATTCTGGTTGGTTTTTTTGAGGGTGGTGGGGGGGAGGTGTTGGGGGTTTTTGGGTTTTGTTGTTGTTGTTTTGGTGTTTGGGTTTTTTTATGAGTTTGTTTTTTTCATTATTATGATTTTCTTTTCCTTTCTTTTTAATTAATTGTGTTTTCTCAGGAAGTAACAAATAATAAACACAAGCTGAATTTGCACTGCTTGCCTTGTTATGGGTACAGCGAGCCAGGACCATGTTGCCCCATCTCTGCTCTTAGTTCCAATTACAAATTGGAATAACAACTACAAAACCTAGTTGTAAACTGTTTGTTTTAGCATCTGAAACAAATCGTTTTCCATACATGCTTTCTCCAGTGCAGTGTGACCAGCTAAAAACAAACCATAGCAGACAATGAAGGGATCTGTTTGCATCTCTGCCAGGTCCTCACCTGCCAGGCTGCCCAAACCTGGGAGGGGAGAGGCTGTGGGACACGAGGAGGGGGAGAGCAGCCAGGAGGGGCCCTTTCTGCCACAGCAGGCTCTACTCAGCTGAACCACCCTCATTTCAGTGTCCTCCTCCTTGGAGATGCCCTGTCCCCACCCAGCCTCCATCCTGCCCCTCTGTGGTGCCACTGCTCCCTCTGCCCACCCTGCCCCAGTTCCCCTTCCCCCCATCCTCTCTCTGCTGCTGCTGCCGTGATTCATTAACGCTTCAGAGACACCAGGCTGGATGGAAAAAACCCAACCAACACCACGTTGTGCTGCTCTGTACATTTTCTATAGTGACTCACGAGTCTGACCAGGTAACTCCCCTTCCCTCTCACTTAGTCACTCTCTCCCTCCCGGATGGGCTTGTCTGACTCCTCACTTCACTTATTATTATCACTCTGTTTTCTTGGCTCTTCCCTTCCCAGCCCATGCTCTACATTGGAGCTTCAGGATGGGAAGTTCTCCCTCGCTGACCTGTCACACACAGTCAGGAGCAAAGGAAAACACTGACTGCAGCAACTTTGCCTATGGAGAGACCATAGAACTGCGCCCTGCTCCCCCTCCCTGCCTGGGCCACGCACAAATTACTTTGTCATTGTGGTGAAACAAATAAGGCTTCATTCTCATTACCATCCTGATGGGAGTAAACAAGTTTATTTACACTTGAGCACTGCTGAAGAATAAAGTCATAGAGAAAAGTTCAGGGTAGGTGGCCTGTCTTTGTCATTAGGGCCAGCTTGTACAAAATCCCTGCCCGCTCGGCCAGACAGGCTGCTATTCAGGCAGGCCCGGGTTAATGAAAGTACGGGGTGTGCTTGTTAAAAGGAGGACTACAACACTTGTAATCATGGGTGGTCACATTTTTATTTAATGATACGTATCTTTCCTTTCTCCAGCCTTCGCTCGTAACCCTTTGCCTCCCACTCACCCGTCCCTCTGCAGTGACTAATTAGGAGCCGCCAACTAAAATCTGCTGCGAGGGCCACGATGAGCTAAACCCACTTAACGAGTGATTTTTATTTTAAAACAATCTTTTCATTAACAGCCCTGACATTCTGACAAAGCGAAGAGCCCTCAAAGCATGAAGGGCCCCACATGTGTGATTGCTGGAGCTAAGATAATAGTAAAAGGACAACTGCAAACAAACTTTGGGGAAGAAAGGGCTGCAGGACAGAATGGCTTCCTCTCTTTCAAGGCCTTCATGTGGCCCCGGTGATAAATCTGCTGGGACAAGGATACTTCAAAGCCAGAGGTCGAACTCTGCTCTCACTCGTGTGAGTCTTACAATTTGTTTCAATGGAGTTTCACTCAGGCAGGAGGCTCAGACCTGCTGTTCTGCTCTCACGATTGCAGTGAAAGCCAAAGTCAGCCAGGATGGGGAAAATTATCTATTTATCTCTGACATGACCTTGCTGAAGTGCTGGCTACAATCAAGCTACACGAAACACCCTCCCAACATCTCCCAACTTTCCTGCTATTTCTAATGACTAACCAGTCTGAAGTGCTTGTGCTTGGGTTGAGGAAAAGTTCAAGCTCAAATACAATCTTTTTGCATCTTCTGAGTGTATTAACGAGCTGCTCACACAAAGACATCACTCACCAGTGTTCTCACCTGCCTCTTGCAGGCTGTTTCCTGTTCCTGCTGTCATGCATGGAAAGTTTGTCTGTCTACCAGCACCTCTCTCTCCCCACAGTCATTCTTGAACTTCACAGTCATTTTGAGATGTGAAGACATTAAATGTGTCCAAGGTCTTGGAAACCCACAACTGATGCTCCAGTACCCGTGAATTGTCACTTATCATTTGGGTTTCTTATTCACCAGCATTTTCTAATGGCACTTATGAATCTAAAAACTCAAATTACAGGTGGTTTTGGAACAGGGTAGGGTTTCTGCTCAGTTAGACTTTGCATCTGCTGGTCACCCCCATCTCTTTAGGACAGGGAGAGCAAAATGCTTAAGGCAAAGCATTGTGCAATGATGCCATGTAGCTACAACCCATCTCTTGATTTCTTTACCAGGCTGGTTGGTTTCTTCTCACCCTGGTTCCTGGCCCAGCTTGTGCTTCCCTCACCCAGGAGGGCCAAAAACCTCTATCCCCATATCTCCACCTGAGGCCAAGGGCAGCACACGAGCAGGAAGAGCTGCCACTGATACAGAGGGGAGAAGGAGTGACAGGAACGTGTCACTGCCTGCCCAGTGCTCCCAGCACTCTCTGGCCCTCTTTTAACCTCCTTTCCAAGGCATATTTATTATTCCAGAGGAAACAGCCTGTTGACTCCATGAGTTATGGTGAGAGGGTGAACGATGGAGTTCCAAACTGGGGGCGGCCTGAGCCTCTGTGTTTCAGGCTCAGCAAGGAAAGCTCAGGTAGCCAGAGGTGCAGTCCAGTAGTGTTGTCACAAGTCTGAGGGATTAACTTCAGCAAAGCTCCCATTGCTTTCTAAAAATCCTGGGAACGTTGGTGGTGATGAATGTCACCAAGGGATTTGGTGGGACAGTGAAGTTGTGCCTGTGTTCCCAGAGCTCCTGGCTGAGTGAGAGTGCCAAGGAGGAGTGGGATTGCTGCCCAGGGGCCTCCCTGCAGCTCCTGCCTGAACACCTTGTCCCCAGAGTGCATGTCCAAAGCTGGGTGTGAGGGCACACGTGCCAGTCATGGGGAAATTCTGCATCAATATGGACAGCAGGGGAAGCACCGTGGCAGGAGGGGGAAGGAGAGCATTGCTGAGGCTGCAGGTGACAAACAGGGCAGTGTGGCCTCTGAAGCAGAGCAGACAGATGTATTTATTAAATAAATATGGTGAGATAACAGGCAATGCTGACACAATGTGCATTGCTAATATTCAAGGCTTGAAAATCAACCTGCCCAACCTCTTTACCCGTCTCAGTGAGCACCCCATGGGGCACGGCTGCTCTCCCTGCTGGGAGGCAAACTGAGACCCACAGGGTGAAAGATCCTGTTTCCTGATGATGTCCCTCATTTTGGGAGCCCAGTATGAGCCCCTCTAAACTACATGAATGCTTTGAAAAAGGAGATGAGAATGAGGGGGTTTTAATGCAGATTGATGGGAGCTGTCTCTGTATACGCAGCAGGGATTAATTCTGGTGAAGAAAATTCAAAGTGAGTGGACCTTTCCCATTATTTACTGCTCTGTGCTCAGAGGCAGAAACAAACTCAAGCAGGGAACCAGGAACAGACCGGGCTGGATGGGGCTTTGAGCACTCTGGTCTAGTGGAAGGTGTCCCTGCCCATGGCAGGGGGGTTGGAACCAGATGGACTTTAAGGTCTCTTCCAACACAAACCAGTCAATGATTCAATAATTCTATGATTCTAAGGCTTCCCCTGAGCTCTGCAGTTAATAAAGTTATTTCTGGGTGTTTTCCTTCACCTTTTCCTCTCTTTTTCCTGCCCTTTCCCCATCATTTCCAGACGGTCTCACTGGTGCTGTGGGGGTTAATGAATGCTCACACCTTGCTACAGCGAGGCAAAAACTTATGAGTCTTCATGTTGTCACGAAGGTGTTGCTGAGCTTACGCTGCATGAAATATCCCAGAACTCCTGCAAACTGTGGGATTGAAATTCTCAGGCTATAATTACAGAGTCTCCGGCACCCTCCCACACTTCGCAATGCCTTCCCAGGCGGGAGCAGCAGGAACACCTGTCCCGGGCTCCTGTGGGCTTGTAGGTCCCTGCCCGCAGCCAGGCAGGGCTTGCTCCCAGCAACCTCCTGCCCCGCTGGGATGATGAGGGGGGAGTCTGGATCCTCCCGGGTGTGTTTAGGAAACAGCCCCGAAGCAGAGTCAGTGCGGTCACATTTACAAACAGGTGCTCTCAGCCAGGTTAATTCGGTGCCATTTTATAGTCAGCTTGATGACAGGCTTGAACACAAGGGTTGGAGGACTTGGAGAAGCAAAGGAATGAAAACAGCTTTCCTGGGATTGTTCCTGCCCAAGCGAGCCCAGGGAACATCCCAGCCATGAACCCCAGGAGGGCTCCTGAGGCTCAGGATTAGCTCAGCAGACCTGATACTGAACTGGTTCCCAGGGGGCCAGTTCGGGCCTTGGGTGTTCTGGTCTGAATCAGGTGCACGTAGAAGGGGCACGTTTGCTGGGGGGGAGGGAGTGGTTAAATTGGTATCAAATTCCCAGTTACTGAAAGTGCCATCTTGGGGTGCTTTGAGCGTTTGCTGGGCCAGTACTGCTTGAGGTGAGATCATCTGCGTGCACAGAGGAGCATCTCCTGTGCCCCAGCAGGGATCTGGGTGTGAGGCAGGGTCCTAGAGGCTCTGGGGACAGAGCAGGCAGTCCCTCTGAGGTTCACCAGGGCCAGGCTGTCTGTTTTGCAGCGTGGATCCACCACAGCTGGAGCAGGTTCCCTGCAGGGCTCACAGCAGGGTCTCCTCCATGTGTTGTTGTGGAGCTGGTTGGGAGCTGATGTCATGAGCGGCTCTGCCTGGACTGGCACGGGCAGGCTTGGCACAGAGGTGGTTCTTTCTGCCTCCGAGGTGCTTTTTGAAGAGCCCTTCCACAGCATCCTCCCCTCCCTGCCCCCACAGCCAAGCAGCAAGGCAAGGAGGAGGAGAGCTCCCCAGGGCCACCTCAGGAACGTGGCTACAGCCTTACCCAGCAAATCCTCCTGACAAGTGGGTAAATGGAGAGGCTGGAGCTGTCAGGGATACCCACAGCCCTCAGCCAAGAGGCAGCAGCAGGGGTGATGGTGGAGCCTTGGGTTGTGTGGGGACAGGAACACCTCCCTTGTGTGGGGTAAGTGCACTCATGCTGAGAAAGCTCCTCGGTTCCTTCTCGCTTTTTATCCTTATGTGCTTAAATTTTTTTTATCCTGTGCTGATGTTTATCTCACCCCATGGTGACAGAGAAGGGTATTTCTCATCATAATGAGTTTGAGAGTTATTACTGGGTTCTCTTTTGTAGCAGAATGTGTTTAGCACCTCAGAGCAAAGCCTGTCCCTGTATTTGTGTTTGCCTTCCCCCTCCACCCCTTATCCCCTGCTGCAGCCCATCCCACAGGGCCCCCATACTCGAGATCAGCCTGTTGCTCCTCAGCCTTCATCCCACCTCTGCCCACAGCCATCTGCTCTCCTACCCCTTGGCTGCATTAGCAATGAATCCTGGAGCTGCAGGAGGGACCTGCACGACCCCTCTGTCACCAGTCTGCATGAAAATCCTCTGCAGGGGTGACTTGGAGCCTCCTCAGTGGGAGCAAGGGCCCTCTGTGGCCTCTGCTCCAGGCTTTCCTGGTGGGACATGTGCTGGGTCATCCCTGTGGCCAACTGCTCCTGCTCAGACGTGACCCTGCCTGAACTTCCCACCACTTGTGCCTCTGACTCCTCTCTGCCCGGATTTGGGCTGACACTGAACACCCCAAGCACGGCTCTCATTTACTGGCACCCATTATCACTGTAGCTGTTGCTTTATTAGCCCCTACCAGTTGCTCCTCTGTGGTTTCACTCCGAGGTGACTGATGCAGAACCTGATAAAGGGCACCTGATATCACTGTGAATAGCTGATGTAAACTTAGCAGTCAGTCCTATGACATGTCATGTGAGCAAATTAATAAACCCCTTCCCAATAAATTCAGCATGTGTTGTATCATCCCCCTTCAAGGGCATCTCTTATGTCAACATCACTAGTTAGCTGCTCTGCTCCTCTGGGAATGCAGCACCAGGACCTTTTGGGTCAGAGGGATTCTTCCTCTGTGACCATGGAACAGCAGCTCTGACCACTGTGGGAGTCAAGTTTGGTTGGAATGTTGGTAGCTCAGTTCCCAGCCCAGGGGTCTGGCTCCTGCAGGGTGAGTGCAGGACACCACGATCCGCACCTGCCAATGGGGAGCTCAGGTGGAATGGTGCCACTGGGACCACTGGCTGCTCATCCCCAGTGCTGAGGCTCCAGCCTGCAGAGCTGCCACTGAGGTGGCAGGAGACCCTCAGTGCCCCCAGGTACTCTGGGGGTTTCCCCAACAGGTTCCCTGTCTGGCCTGGGCTCTGCAGCTGGAAGAGGGTGTAAGAGGGTGACTCCAGCCCCGCCGTGCTGTTCAGGCTCTGCTCTGAGCACCCTGTGCCTCAGCTGTGCTTTGCTGTGAGAATAACATCCAATCCTGTGTGTGCTGGAGCAATGGGCAGCACCCCTCCCATGCCAGCTATCAGACATTCTACCCCTCCAGAAAGGGCTCATTCTGCCCCCAGATTCCCATGGGGATCAACGTGTTGTGGCTCCTCCAATGAGCTATTTCAGCAATTATTTTGCCTTTGCCCAAACAGAAAGTGAACCACCAGAGGGATATGAAAAAGGCAGAAGCAGCATTTTGGTTCTCAGAGTGCCCAGATGATCTGATTGAGGAACCAAAGCATTTAAAGGAGGATTCAAACCTTCTTTGGCTCTGCATTTCTCACATGACCCAGACAGTGTTTGTCACTCTGTTCCAAACCACCATCATGTCAACCAGTGGCTTTCCCTGTGAGCAGCACCAGGGCAGGAACCCCATGTGAGCCCAGGGCCACCCACGGAGCCTCTGCCTGCGTCACACTTGCTCTGGAGGGCTGACTCCAGCTATGGGTATCCCATCTAAGGTCCTTCAGGGGCTGCTCTGAGGTCCAGGGCTCCATGCAGAGCCCCCTGTGCTGTGTGAGGTCACCCCTCATTGCTGTTTGCTCTCCAGGACCTCCCTGTGCAGTCCCACAGCCCCTGGGAATCCTCCCGTGCACACTCCACTTGCTCCTCTGCTTTGTTTCCCAGCGGATTTGTATTTGAAGGGTTTCATTAAATTATCTCACAACATCAGTTGGTACACAACTACAAATTAATTTAGTCAGTTTGCATTTTGGCTGACCTAATATTCGTTATATTCCAGTCAAGTGGATGTGTTTGCTATTTGACGGGTTGTTTCACGATAAGATACGTGGTCCAAAGTACCGTACTTAGAACTAGAGGTAATATTTACAGACACTCCATGCAAATACTGCAATTACCTGATTAATTATAGCCCTTCTATTTGGTTCTGCAGATCACACACTTATCCCTCCCTTCTCCCCCCTTTCCCCACTGCCATATTTGTATATAGCAGATGGGAATAGTCTTTAGATCTATACAAAGCAAAACTGGCTGTGTTTTAAAGCCTAAACACTGTGTGGTCACTCTGAGCTCCCCCATCCCCAGTGCTGTGCTCGCCTGCAGTGTTTTGTTATGGCTGGGATGCACAGAGCGTTACCAGTGCTGCATTTTAATAACAATCTCAGTCCAGGAGATTGGAAATGGGAATCTAAACATAGCCCTGAAGAAGGATGGAAAAGAAAGTCAAGAGGGACTTGGAAATGGTGTTAAACGTGCGGGAATGCTGTAAGTGCAGCTCCTGTGAACCACAGATATAAACACGCTCAGAGCGTGCTCTGGGGACGGACAGACAGACAGATGTACCAGGGGATGTTACTGTTGTACAGCACTTCTCGTCCTGGGGTCAAAAACACTTCAAAAACTCTGTGCAACTGAGCAAAATGCAGCTGCTGAAGTCACCTGCCCCTGCAGCAAAATGCAAGTGCTGGTCACACCAGCCTGGCACACATTGCCCGCTGGTGCCTCTGCCCAGGGTTTAATTTTAAGGTAAAGTGTAGGGAAAGATTCAGGCATGAAAATTTGGCTTCACTCTTGTCTGACACTGTGTTTTGCCCTTCCAATGTCAATGAAGTCATTCCTGATGGAGTGGAGACATTCCTCCAGTTTTGGAGGGCCCGGAGGTGGCTTTTTTGCAATTCAGGGAAAGGCAGAGATATGCCCTCTGGCTCAGGAGGGAGGATGGCACTACTCCCACCTCACTGATGTGCTCCACAGGGCAGTCTGGGGCAGAGGTGACCACCTTGACCCAGTGGAGGAGCCCAAAGACGAGAACAGGATAGGGCTCTGCTCCAAAGAGTGGCCAGTAGCATTTGGCACAGCACCACTCCAGGAAATTCTGTGCAGCTGAAGAGCTGTAACTGCTCCGATGTGGCCACACTCCCCACCTGCTCTCCCTAGAGCACAGGACACCAGGGCAGGGCACAGGGGAACTGTGTCCCCAGTTTGACCACACTTCCAAACTGCACATGGCAGAGCCACAGCACCTCTGCCCACTTAACAAGAAGGATGTGTGTGATGGGAAGGGCTGGAGGATTGGAAACTGCTGCCAGCTTGGTGGCAGTGGCACAGGAGTGGGATCTGCTTAGGAGACTTCCACATGAGAAAGGAAGCAATAGAAAGGAGCTTGTGAGGTCAAAGTGGCCTCATCGCTCCACTCATTCTGTCTTCCCTGTGTAGGGTCACCTCATCCTGCCTCTGCCCCTTCATCCTCCCCTGCCCACCTGGGCACTGGGCACCAACAACCTCTGCTCTTTCTCACCTGTTTGCAGGTACAACTCTTTCCTGCTACGTCTTCCCATGATCCCTGCCCAGTGCCAAGCTTCCTGCCCCCTGCCAGGATTCCTGGGGGCTTCCTTTTGTGCTTAAGCACCTTGCAGTCAGGGACCTTACAGCAATGCAGCCTCTTTATCTGCCTGCCAAACCCATCAGTGAGCAGATCTCCAAGGTGAAATAAAACCATGCATTACAAATGAAATGCTCTGTTGCTCTCCTTTGCCTCCTGCCATCACCGGAGATCTTTGTGGTTAGTCTGCAAGACAGCTCTTCCCTGCTAATTAACATTTAAAAGTCTTCCTCTCTCTCCCCCTGCCACCGTGACACAGGGGCTGCTATCACCCAGGTTGTTCCTTGAAATAATTAATCACTTGGGAAACATCAGAGGCTCATTGTAATCCCACAGACCTGGCCTAAAACCAAATCTGTCCTCCTGCATTCCATGCAATAGTCTCTGCAAAGGCAGGCTCAGGGTGTCAAGCAGATTTAATTCTCAGAAAACACCTTCCCAAACGGTGTGTGTCTGATTTTACAAGCAGGATTTTATTTTTCATGGCAGTAAATAGTCTGAGCAAAGAAAACCCTCTGATGTGTGTGTGTGACCTGTGAAAAATCACTGAATATATCCATGTTTCCACTTCCCTGTTGCAATCCCACCCTTTGTTTAGAGCTGGAGAGAGATGTTGCCCTTTACTTTGCATATTTCCAGTGCTTAGTGCAAGGGCCTAATTTCTCAAAGTTTTTTTCTTGTCCTGCAAAAGGCATAAAATACAATCCACCTACACCTACATGACAGAGCAGAACAACTTGGGGGGCAAAGGAACTTGCTGAGTCCCCATCTGTCTGGGCCTCTGGTGCTGCTGTCAGCTCATGGTGGGCAATGAACGTGCCCTCATGTCCCCCTGGGCATCGACACCAGAGGGTTGATGTTCACCCTGTCCCCACCCTGATAACAAACCTGCAACATCAGGGACAGCCCCATGTCTCCAGCTCACCTCCCTCATCCTCAGGGTCTCAAACCATGCTGACAGGTGCTCCCGTTCCCTCTGTTCATGGCCCCTTGCAGCAGCAATGAACTCTGGAGGTCTGAACAGTTTTGGTCCTGCTTTCTTCTTTTCCTTCAAGGGATGTTCCCACTGCCAGATGGAGAACAGATTGGTTTGCAGAGTAACCCAGCCTTTACCCACCAAACGCTCCTGCCACGGAGCTGGTGGTGCTCAGGCTTCCTGCAAACACCTCGGAGGAGGCTTTTATTAGCACACACCAGGGGGGTTTGTACTCAAACCTGTGGTTCTTTAGTCAGGGGGAAAAGCAACAGAGTTCATGTACTCAGCACTGGCTCAGCCTCGGAAGGTGGAGGGAAAAGTATTAAATCAATGACTGTCAATGTCTCTGGTTTAAACCAGCAGCTCCCAAACCTACTTTGCCCAGGGACTATTGACATGACAGCAGGAGCTCTCTGGGGTTTGCTGCAGCCTTGCACCTCCACTGATCTTTCACAGGACGTGGTGTGGGGGTCTGGAGGCAGGACTGGGAAGGAGAAGAGTGTCTGTGCCATGGCGTGTGCCAGTGGTGGGGAACTGTCACCTCAGAACAGGCGTGGAAATGAAGCCTCTGTTACTCTTGGTTTTGGTGTTTTTCAGTCTGGTTTTGGTCTTGCATTGCTGACCTACAGCAAGGCCCCACTTCAGGACTACTGGAAATAACCTCAGGAATAGAGCGGTACCCCCTGGGAATGTCCACCTGGCTCTGCTTAGGCACAGTAAGTCCTGTGGCTGCTCTCACAGGATGTGTTGCTTGGACCAACATCCCTCTCTGCGAAGCAGGATTTGCATCATGTGCTGCACAAGAGCAATAATTGGGAATGTCCCACCGGGAGCTGCCTGTCCTTAGTGCGCCGGGGAGTCGGGTTTAATCCAAACCAGCTGCACCTGTAAAGAACCTGTGCATGGTCTAAGACGCCAAGCCTTGATCATTACTTGTACCCCTGGAAATGTGAGCCCTGGAGAGGGAGTCACAGTTTGGGAGCGGGGGATGAGGGAACGGTACATTACATAATGTCCCGTAAGCGCAGCCTGTCCATAGCCCAATTACCCGTCCCAGCAGCCCCATGCAGTTGATTGCAGCATTATATAAAGGGCTTTTCATTAGTCAGAGAGTCACAAAGGGAGCTCTCTCCATGTCCTCCTTAGGATTACTTAACCATCACTCTGGACAAGACCAGCAGAGCATCATTTGGATGTGTCAGAACAATATCCACCATCCTTTCCTCAAGCGCGTCTGCTCCACTCAACCATCATCCTGCGGAGGGTACAGGGAGGTGGGGGGTGTGTTTCCTGCAGGAGACAGGGTTGCCCACACACCATGCCCTGGGGTGGAGGGAGGTCTGCTGTGCCTCTGACAGGGCAAAGCATCTCTGGCTTGGGGCACCAGGCTGCCACCTCCCCGAAACACTGATGGGATCAGGGAAACCCATTCTGCACCCAAAAAAGTGCCCTACAAGCATTAGTGAGCTGGCGGAGCTCCTGTACCGCCACAGCCACACAAATAAAGTGGCAGCACAAAGCAGATACCCTTCCCTTTCTCCTGCAAACCAGGGACTGACAGGCTTTTCCAATTCCCCCTGACCTGGTATGTATAATAAAGATGCAGAGCACTTGTGACAGCAGCCCTGGAACGGTGATGCTGCCACCACACCAGAGGATGTGGCCAAGGAAGCAGGTCCTAATCACGTCCTTATCACTGCCTGCTGATGTGACCTTAGAGAAGTTGCCCAATATAGCTCGTCCGCGTTTCCCTTTCTCCGTGGCAGAGATAATAACAGTTCCTGGGTGTTGCAGAACTCATTCATTCCCATTTGTTTCTGGTATCTCAGATTATCAAAGAGCAGTCAGGAGGAAGACTGGCAAAGAACAAGCTCCTATTCACTTGTCTGCTAGAAACAGTAACCTATTTTAGAATGAAAAAAGGGGGAAAAATAATCCTGAGAGAGGTTGTTCCTTGGCTTTTTCTGCTGTTCAATTTAAAATCTGCTCCAGCCTCCACCCTGCCATGGCCAGGGTGAAATGTTGACCATTTCATAGAGCCCCAAATTGGTGTCTTCCCTCCCCTAGCAGGAATGACAATGCAAACAAAAATAGATAATGCATTTAAAAAATCTCCAGTGGATCGTCATGGCAATAAATAATTGTAGCATGTTGCCATAGTAACTCTGGCTGTAATAAAGAGAGGCCTATCTGCAGCTTAGCTAAATTTAGTTGTTCCAAACTATTAAAAATATTTTCAAATACTCTGGTAACTCTTTTTAACATTTTCTGGGGTTGGAAACAAGAGTTAATCTTCATTCATGCCTTTGTGTTGTCTCCATGTTCCAAATATGCTTCATCACTGAAAAAATCCATGCCATCCAATTAAAAAGTTGTTAAACTGAGGAAATTGCTGAGGATTTTTCTGTTTCCCAACTCGCTGAGCCTTTTCACCTGAAAGTGTAGAATGTGCCCATAGGAGATTCCCTCCTGCCAGGCCTGAGGCAGGATCTGGCCCTGCCACAAACTGATGGGCAGTGGGAGGTGAGAGGGGCTGGCTGAGGAAAAGGCCTTTTTGGGGGGGGAGAGGGAAAATGGATTTGGGGGCTGAGCCTTCACCCAGCACGGTAATTGTGAGGGTGCTGTGCAAAACAGGTGGGACTTCTCCTGTCCCAAACTGGTCTGGGCGTGACTTTCCCAGTTATCTGTCTTGTTTGAAACAAAGCCACATCTAATGAGATGTACACACAGCTCTGATGTCCAAAATCCCTCACTGCCTGTTTGAATGGGCAGCTCATCCTGCCTGGAAACCTCCCCTCTGCCAAAGGGGCTTTATTTTCCTACAAGGAAGTCTTAACTCCTGTGATTCCTGATTTTTCTCAGATTTCCATGTGAGATGATCTCTTTTAGCTACATCTGTTCAGAAGGAAAGATGGAAACATGCTGCAAGGGGGATTAAATTCATTCATTCTCTTGGTGGTGCCACCTCCAAGCTGATAAACCCCGAGTTCCCCTCACACCCCACGTGCCCTCGGCCGAGCACGAGCCCGTTGTTCTCATCCTCCTCCGTGGAAAGGAGCTCCACTGCTGGTCTCCAGGGACAAGCTCTGCAGATTGCCAGCTCTCAGAGGCACTTACTGCCTGTCTGAGTTTGAAGCCTTGGCTTCACATTTCTGGGCTTATCTGGCTCCATGACAGCCCAACTTCCGCAACTGGAGACTTTAATGTGAACGTCGATAGCCGGATCTGCGGTTTCCGAAAAGCCGTCGGCAAAGGCACGTGGGGCTGAGAGTGACAGCCTGAGTGGGGCTGCTGCCCACTCTCCCCTGGGACCCTGCACTGCAGCTTGTGCAGGGTCAGGTCACTGAGTTATCTGAGATTTCTTCATTCCTGAATGGAAAGGTGGTTTCCAGCTGCTCTGATGTAGGTTGTTCCTGCAGAGTGTGAATTTAACCCTGGAGCATGAGGTGTCTGCAGAGCAGTGAGGGGCACTGTGCCATGGCCTGGGTGGGGTGGCAGCAGCAGATCTCCTGTGGTGTGGTGGGATCTGCTGGGCTGCCCAGAACATCTTTCTGTCCACCCCAGCAAGGGCAGAATCAACCCCTGTTGTCTTGCCTAAATTCTCTAAGGCAAACACTCATACAATCCCCAAATGGTTTGAGTTGGAAGGGACCTTAAAGCTCATCTCTGGTCCCCTGCCATGGGTAGGGACACCTCCCACCAGACCAGGGTGCTCAAAGCCCCATCCAACCAGGCCTTGACACATGACAATGACCCTCTTCCGCAAGCAAAGCCATGTTCCTAAAAGGCACTTTGTAGTGCTCAGTATCGTGTTCTGTGTTGGAAAAGAAACAAAAGCAGGTCATTTGATTGTTTTCTTGCTGACAAGAAACTGCAGCCCATGGCTCAGAAACAACACAGCATAAAAACAGGAGGAGCAGCTCCGTAGGCAGAAATACCTAAACTCCAAATAACCGCATGATTTGGGGAGAGAAGAAGCCATGCATGGCTGCAAAACCAGGGGAAAGCATCTGGAGTGCTCTTAACACATCAGTGCCTGTAATTATGGAAGTTTTGCTCTCTGAGGGCCCTAAAAATCCATTGAAGTCAAGGAGAGGGCAGGAAATCCAGCCGCAAGCTCAGCACGGGGAGAAGAGCAGGTGATCAGGGTGCTGGAACAGCCTCAGAGGTTTGTTCAACCTTTGTCTTGGACTTTTAGTAGGACCTTGGGGAAAATCACCCGCAAATGCTCTGCTGCTGCTGGTGCCAGACTGCAGAACAAGACTAATGCATTTCCCTCTGCCCCTTGGGTCTCCCTGGGCTGGTCTGTGCAGCAGGGGATGGTTGGGGCTGGTGCATCACCCAGCCCAAGCTCCAGCCAAGCCTTGGCCACACTGTAAGGACCAATAAATGGTAATTCCTGGATCCTGCTTTCCCTTGGCCACACAGCAGCAGTGCCCTCCCCTTGGAATCCTCCTTCCCTCCCGCTCTGAACAGCCATGGGGTTTGGGGCAGGCCATGGGGTGTGGGTTTTTTAGAGATCCCCACTAACAAATGGCAAAATTTCCTGCTGCACCAGACAGTCCTGGGGTTTGAACCTTCACCCCTCAGTGGGTGTTGCCCATTCTCATGTGCCCACAGTGGCAGTGGAGGCTCAGCCCTCCCATCCAACCTCAGCTTTGGGTTGTCCTTCCTCTCCCCATGTGCAGTGGTGACACCCCAGCAGTGCTGTCAGTGAGCCATGGGCTGCAGTTTCTTGTCAGTAAGAAAACAATCAAATGACCTGCTTTTGTTTCTTTTCCAACACAGAACACGATACTGAGCACTACAAAGTGCCTTTTAGGAACATGGCTTTTCTTGTGGAAGAGGGTCATTGTCATGTGTCAAGGCCTGGTTGGATGGGGCTTTGAGCACCCTGGTCTGGTGGGAGGTGTCCCCACTCATGGCAGGGGACCAGAGATGAGCTTTAAGGTCCCTTCCAACTCAAACCATTTGGGGATTGTATGAGTGTTTGCCTTAGAGAATTTAGGCAAGACAACAGGGGTTGATTCTGCCCTTGCTGGGGTGGACAGAAAGATGTTCTGGGCAGCCCAGCAGATCCCACGGCGGTGCCAGGAGGTCCCCAGGGCTGGACCCCAACCCCCTGGACAGTTGTGAGGGAGAGGGAAGGATGTGCTGCTTTTTCCTTGGGACAACGTCAAGTTCTAGGGACAAACAGGAGTGTGGCACATGGATATAAAGGCTCTGCCCTGGGCAGGGCAGGAAAATCTGTCCCTGTGAGAGTCGTTGGGGATGATACAAAGGAACCACCTGCAGTGTGGGCAAGACAAAGGCTGGCGGCTCCCCCTGCTCAGCCCCTGCACAGCGGGGCTCCAGTGCCCTCATTTCCATGGAAAACTGTGGAGAGGAGCACAATCCCGCCTCATTCACGCTCTGTTGTGACTGATATTTTGGATACCAGCTCTAAATTAGGTTTTAAAAATAGAGCAGTGGTCTTTTTTTTCCCCTCTTCTTCTTCTTCTTGTTATAAACAGAAATTATTCTCTCATGGAAACATTTAACCTCAAATGGAACCTCATCTAATTTCTGCTGTGTTTATTATAGCCTGTGAAATAGGAATGAGCATCACTGATAGAACTCCGTGCGATTCTGGAGCTGGGATGGGGCAGCTGGAAAAGCCTCAGCTGCCTGGATAAAGAACCGAGAGCTCTGATATCGTCCTGAGCTTTACTTGAATGATCCCAACCTCTGAGGCAGAGAATGTTGGCTCAGAACACCCTGGGAATTGTCCCTCTGGCTGAATTTTGTTGTTCCTGCCCCTGGTCGTGGCTGCAACCAGGAAACTCAGGAGTCAATGGCAAAAATGCACAGCAGGTTGGAAAGTTACTTTACCCGCAAAAAAGGGAGCTAATTAAAAACATCAGTTTTATGTTTAAACTTGATTTTTTTTCAGATTATTAAAAATGTCTGTAATGCAGAATGTTAGCATTAATATCCCCCATTTTGATACAACCCTGAATAGTGTATTTATGATGTTATATATTCATGATCATATTATATAAATATGTATTTATCATATAACAGTTATATGAAATACCTCAGAAATGTACCATATTAAATAAAATATGAGTCTCTTCCAACTCAGGATATTCAATGACTTCATGAATATATGTAGTATATAAAATATATAAAATAAAACTGTGATGGGAAAATGTTGCCTCGTTCTACAAAAAAGTATGATTTTGTTTTCCTTTCATCTGAGCCACTCATTTTACCATTACAAATTTAAAATCAAAATAATAACAGTTTAAGCAAATCTTACCAATCCTGCAAACGGTTCCTGAAAACCACCGAGGTTTATTCAGGTTGGGGAATTCAAGGATTATCTTTTCTGGCTCTGAGTCTCTTCATCCTCTGGGACACTGTTAACACATTTCAGAGCTGGGAACCAGGGAATCAGTTGGGTTGGAAAAGACCTCTCAGACCTTTAATCCTAATGATCATAATCCTAATGAAGGCTGTTAGTGGTTTGTAAGGATGGCATGAAGGTATCAGAAGGGAAGTTTTTAAACAAGTTTTTAAGACTCCTTAAACTTTCAAGAAGCTTTTGAAGGTTCCTCACTTACAACTCAATTCATGCAATAAAAAAAAATTGTGTGCTAATAAAACTACACAGACTAAACCTGTCACATATTCCTTTTTTTTTTTTTTTTTTTTTAAGTGGATCAGGCACAGCTGAGCCTTGGGCTTGAGTTCTCCAGGGGTAGGACAGACCTTGAAACCACAAGAGCCTCCACTGCTCTTCAACATCCAGTGCTTTGGTCACTCCTGGTACCACAAGCTCCAGATCACCCAGATTTTTTCATCATTTTCAAAATATTCTGTTAGTCTAAATTTCAGTGGTCAATTCATTGGTGCATCATTTGCAAAGTGCTTTATCTACAGCAATGGATGGTGGTCAAGGTAAGTTTTATGTTAAATCTGTGCTTAAAATAATTTATTTTTAAAAAGAAAATATTCAAATAAGTTCACTATTATTAAAAATATTAGAATAGTTATAATTAGTGACTCTTTATGAAACAAACAGATAAATACTTCTACTGAAACTGGTAAAACTCTTCTGAAGAATAAATCAAATATTACAAATAAAAGACCTGTCCTACTGTTCCCTCTCCACCAGATTTTTCCTACTTTTACACGTGGCACTTTTAGGGTTGAAATAATGTATCTTAATTTCAGAAATGCAATAAAATAACTTTAATTTCGTTTGTGGGCAAGGTGTTTTAATATGGAAATAACTAAATAAAATTATGTTGATTTTTTTTCAAACAAGAAAATAAAATAGATGACTAATCAGAAGTGCCTCTCAGAGATATGATGAAAGCAGAGATAATTCTGTGGGACATCCTTATTATTAGTTATGTTATTTAATAACTCTATTGCTTTTCAGATGCCTAGCATTTAATTTTTAGTGGTATCTTCTCTGCTTAGCTAAACAGAGATTAATTTATGTTCTGCAATAAAATGGTATCTACTGTCTTGGGGTTTTTGTTGTCTATTCAAAACCACCCAGGGATGGGAAATGGTTCAGGGTTTTGTGTTCATTTATTTAACACAGGATATCATTTAAATTATATACAGGGACTGAGTTCTCTTTGTAGGTTCCCAAACCTCCAACACTCAGATTACTTTGAAGTGAAATAATTTTAAAAATTGCCATTAAGCCATTTGGGTGCCAGAAAGACCCTGTGAGTGACACAATTCCACACACCCCTGGGGCACCCCAGCGAGGGGAGCAGCCTTTGGGGTGACACCACCCCTGCTTTCCTGGGATAGTCTCCAGTCTCTTTTTCCTCCTGGCATCCTGAGACTCCATCCCAACAGTCCCACGTTGCCCTGGGTGGCCCCTGTGGTCCCAAACAGGCTCAGCAGGACCAGGATGTCCCTGTGGCCTCTCCAGTGAGAGGGGAAGAGCAGCACAGTTTGCACTGACACACAGAAAAGGGTTAATGATGAGAAGGATGTGTTGGATCTTACTGTCCTCAGAGCTAAAAAAACCCCAAAACCCAGGAAAAGTAAAAAAAGAGGTTTGTGAGCAATTAAATCACAGAATCACACAATTTCTAAGGTTGGAAAAGACCTTTAAGATCATCCAGTCCAACTGTCAAATGCTGCTCAGGGATACCAGGTCCCCCTGGCTAAAGCAGGAAAGGGTGAACACGTTTTGAGAAGGGAATAAAGACTGTAAGAATGAGATTAGAAGCACCCACATGGTGTGTGACTGGTCTGTGCTCTGCTAATAACACACATTTAATTTCTCAGCATCCCAAGCTGCAGAGCTGAGCGACATGTTGAGGGGCAGAGTTGGGAGAGCAGGTTAGAGGGCACAGAGCTGGTGCTCAGGAAAAACTCCTTCCACCCCACCCGACTGCCATTCATGCCAGAAGACACCCAGAGTGGCTTTGAACACACACTGCACTCCTCAGGCTCCTGGGAAGTTGCCAGCATTTGTCTTGATGTCAAAAAGTGTGAGTGCTACATCATAAAAATAACAATCATTGAATTATTACGGTAGGAAAAGACCTCCAAGATCATCAAGCCCAACCTTCAACCTAACAAAGAAAGTGATCCAGACAAAGTAAAATACAAAAAGAAGGAATGGTTTTCAGATTTCAATTTTTTTCATCAGCCTGATGCAGAAAACTTTAAGAAAGAACCAAACTTTGAGTCATTCTGAGAGATGGCTCCAGATGAAAGGACTGGGCTGTGACAAAGTGTAAGCTCTGGTTGATGGCATCTGTAGGAAAGGAGTGAGGAGGAGCACAGAGGGAGCTGCCACATGCAGCAAATGACAAATAGTGTCTTGCTGAGCCCCACATTTAATTTGGGAGGATCCCTCGCAGCCAGTGTGAGGCTCAGATGGACAGGACCTGCTTCCCAGTAGTGCCAGTACAATTGTTCATAAGGCATTGCTGATGGCCCAGGACTTAAACATTTCATTGATGGTCTTTTAATTAAGCAGGAGAAGGTGGTGGAGCCCACTGTGGGGCTGGGCTGCCCCAGGCTCCGAGGCCTGGGCTCTTCCCTGGATTTGCCAAGCACTTAAGCATTTGCTGACTTGGGGTTAGGAAAGGTGGAGGCACCCAAAGAGCCTCATTGACTCATGATATTTTCCAGCCTGGCTTGTTTGTTTTCATTGCATACACAAGTCCTGTTTACCTGGATCAAAGATGGCAAAATCAACAACAACACTGAGCAGACAGGGACTTGCAAAATTCCTACCGAAGGCACGACTGTGCCCAGACCTGCAGCTCCTGCTCTTCCCCTGTCCTCTCACTTTCTCCATGGCACTTGGTCCTGCCTTGCCCAGCCCACACCGCTCCCTGTCTGCCAGGAAGCACCCCCAGCCCCCCAGCTGTTTTTCTCAAGAGTGGCAAAGTGAAGTCCAAGTTTCCCTGGCAGGACTGGCAGCAGGAGATGGGAGGAAAGAGGTGCACAGGCATTGCAAGCTCCTCTTGCCCTGCACATGGTGTGGCTGCTGTTCCTGCTCTGCTCATCCCTCCGGACACGGCAGCCACCGTCGGATTTCCAGCCTTGCACTGACACCTCCTTGTCATGATTTCTGGAATGGTGTGGCCATTGGAGTGTACTCCCCACTAATGGGCTCCCCTGGCAGAGTAGACAACTGGCAGGCTGCATTCTCTGTGTGGGGGTCTGCTCAGCTTCTGGGGGTCAACGAGAAGAATAAAACCCAGTTGGGACAGTCCTGAAATTCTGAGTTTACAGTTGGTCCCGAGCAAGTTTCTGCACAGCCCCAGATCACAATCCCTTAACCTCCCAGATTAGGATCTGTCTGCTCCAGACTCTGGAAAGCTTCTGCACATGCAGTCCTCGCAGGAGCCAGCTCAGACATCCAGAGCATGGGGGAAGAGCAGCATTAAAGCTGTAGAATTATGCAAAATCCATCTCCAGTTCATGGGTGTGATGCAACGGTCCAGCCTCGAGCAGCTCTTGCACAGGTTTGTGCAGTGGTTGCAATCCCAAGGACCCAACCTTGGGCAATGTGAGGGACCTCAAGCAGCTCTGTCAGCCCTCAGAAAGGAAACAAAAGGAAAGAAATGCCATTAAAAAAATTCTTTGCTGTCTGGGCCTGATTTTAATTGCTTAAATTTAAAAGGCCAACTAATTCTTTAGTTTAGGTTTCTTCTGTTCAGCTTCAGCCTGTGGCATTTCTCCATCTGATCACAAAGGCAATTTTGTATGGGAAAAACACAAAATTGGGTAGAATTTTGGTCATGCTAAGGAAGACTTTGTCAAGAGGACGCCCACCTGTGGTCTTGTCTCCAGACTTTGCAACTCCAAACTACACGAGGCAGCCACTCTTTCCACGGGATCCCCATTAACACCCTACACCTCTCATTTCCTGCCCTCTCAGCATTCCAGCTTGGGAGACTTTTATCAGACTTGAATTCCACATGCCAAAGCAAAACAAAGGAACAAAGCAGCTCTGCTCCAGCGCAGGTACCCACGGCAGAGACCCCGCCGGGGGAATCGGCTTTGCTGTTCCGTGCTGGGGGGCAAAACTGTGCGTGGAACAAACAGCGTCTCTGCAGCGCAGCGCAGCCCGCAGGCACCGCGGCCGGTGTGTGTGTGTGTGTGTGTGTGTGTGTGTGTGTGTGTGTTTGCCCCCTCTCTTTGCTCGGGATGAATGAGGGTTTCCCAGCGAGGCTCCGGGTTTCCCCGAGCAGAGTCCACCCCACCTCTTGCCGTGAGCCCCCAGACGGGCCATATGTCATGAGCAAAATATGCGGCGCCCTAAAAACCGGAGCGGAGCCGCTCCTGGTGGGATCGGGACCTGGAGGGAGGAGACCCGCGGGAACGGGACATGGAGAGCAGAGCCGGGGCGAGGAGCTGGGGAGCCACTCCTGCGGTTCCCTGGCACCCCACGGGCATCACCGGGAGCCTCTCGCAGCCGCCGAGCACCAGCCACGGGTGGATGTGCTCGGGATGCCCCAAAACTGAGCCCGGCTCTCGCAGCGCTGGGTTTACGCTCTCTCTCACACACACACACATGGAAGTAAAATGATTTCCATGCCTCCACGGCTCCCATCGGATGTGGGTGGTCCCGACGTGAGGAATGCGAGCGCTGGGATTCACGTATCAGCGCCCCGGACTTCCAGGGATTCTCACGGAGGCGACTGCCCCGGGAGCATCCCAGCTCCGCGCGTTTTCCACGCGCCTCCCATCGCAACCACAAAGCAGAAATTGATTTCCACCAAAGCAAACATCCCTAAAATCACAAAAGAGGATAGTGTTGTGTTTTGCTGGGGTTTTTTTACCACCCCCACAACAACAAAAGAGACGGAAAGAATAAAGTGTGCGAACCCCCGCCCGGTGCCTCACCACGACACAGATTTACATCTCTGAGTCAGATCTCTGCAGCTCCCTGCATATGGTCCGCATGATATGCAGTTCCTGGCTAGTGACTCACTCAACACCAATAGACAGAAACCCAACTTTGCCATCTCAGGCTCCGCGGGACGAGGGTCGGAGCCTGAGCCGAGCTCGCTCGGCTTTAGAGAATGAGCGGGAGCGGCTCCATCAGAGTCCGGCCACATTTTCTCAGGAGTTTTATAAAACTGCCTTTCTGTCGGATTTTTGCTGCGGACAAAACTACTGTCTAAGATTACAAAAATTGAAAGAGATAAGAAAAGTGGGTTTATCTCTTTCCTTCCAGGTTGTTTACTTGGTGCATTCGATATCACTTTGCGGAGAGGGTGTTTGGTTTCACTGTTTCCACTGTGGTCACTCGGGGAGTTTCCTTTTGTTCTTCATGAAGGGTTTTTTTTCATAATGATGTAAAGAGAGTGAGAAGGGAAAAGCCTTTTAAATATGATAGTTAAAGCCACAAAAAGTGGCAGGTGGACTCACACATGTCAAGTCGCAGAAACCAAATCCAATCAGCTACTCATTAATAAAAGAAGAATTTATTGTGGAATTGATTAAATTTCCGGGGAACATTATGCCAGATGAGCTCACAGTCAGATCTGGGGTGTCAGGTTTACATGACAGTGAGTTTCCTTTTTTATTTCTTTTTTTTTTGAGGGGTACTTTTGAAATTTTTAAATCACTTTAAATACATACAATTCAGCTGCCATTATAGAGGAAAAAATTAATTATAGGGAAAGTTGCTGCAATTACATCATCTAAAATTTTTCACAAAGAAGGTTATCAGAAACCCTTTAGAAACCTGTCTCTCAGTTCTGTGGCCTGAGCTGTTCCCTGGCAGTTTTCCCTTTGAACATTCAGAATTCCGAATTCAGAACTGGAAATGATCCTCTGTAACTGAGCAAACAGACTGAAAAAAATCTCAGGAATCCCAGAATTCATTCATGTATCTATCTTTAACCTTTCTCCTTTCTATTTAAAATAGTGATGTGAGATCCAGAGCCATTTAATTAATTGGAAATTGTTACACTTAAGCGTGTACAAAGGAAGGATCAAAAGGGATGCTACAGCCATTAAATAATCTAATAGCAATACCATTAAGTAAGTGATTAGTATGTGCAATAAATGGCCAGACTGTGCTAATGAGATCTCACATATATCCTAAGTCGGGTCTGATCCTTTGCACAGGAAAGATCACCTCGTGCTGTCGATTCTCTGTTGGGGCACTCCCTTTCCAGGATATCTCCCACATGCACAACAACTTCTATCCAGCCTCAAGTCCCAGCATTTGCGTTCTCAGCAGTCCTTTGCCTTGGAAAGACTTCCAGGAAGTTCCTGGGAATTCTGACCAAGCTGAAAATCTGGATCCTTTTTTCCCCGAGAGCATTGAGTGATGAAGCACTGCCATATTCCCTGACAGCAGAGCTGGTGGGCAGGTGATTTCTGTGTTCAAGTGCCAAGCCATTGACTAGTACTGAAGAAAGAAGCAGCTCAGAACATGCTCATCTGATGGCTCTTCTGTAGCCATGTTTAGGAAAATCCATGGGAATAATGGGTGATCACTTAAGAGGTGTGATAGATTAGGTGAATAAAAGAACATTAAAAAAAGAGATGAAAAGCACCAGCTGCTTTTCACCTTAAAGTCTGTGGAAGAATTCATGGCAGTGTGGAGAGCAGGATGGTTCAAACAATACCCAGATGAGACAGACCTGGAATCTCCTCAGCCCCCAGGACCTGGAAATTCTCCTCTGGAGGTGGTTCCTTGGGCCACTGTGTTTTCACATAAGCAACCCCACAGACAGAAGATTAATGACAAGTTTTCTTACAAAGCATCAGGACCCCTCGATGATGCAGGCACAGCTGCTGAGCTATTGGGCAAAACAACTTCTTTTCTGCTCAGCAGTGCAAAAGTCCCCTTGAAAAGAGATTCCAAAGCAACTCAGCTCCTCTTACAAATGATTTCCTGACCTTGACTGCTTCCAGTCTGCCACCCTGGCTCTGGAAAAGTTAATCCAGGCTATGCACATTCCTGGGAGTGGATCCCACCAGACAATGTAACACTCTAATTAGGTAGTACCAAGGCAACTGTTTACAAGTCTGTTCCAAATGCCTCCCTTGAGTTTGCACCCTCCTACCACAGGCAATATTTAGTAGAAGTGCCCTAGGTAGAACTCTCCTGGGAATTATTCACATGTCAGTCAGCTCAACACAAGTACACTGTGAAAAAGGATGAAAACAAAAGAGGATGGGTTTCTGCCTGCCTTGGGAAGCAGTGGGTTTGTCAGGAGGAGGTTTTAGATGCATCAGTGAAGGTTCTCCAATAGGCACTGACAGAAATAAAACAGGAGCTCACTGTGGGGAGGGCTGCCCTGAAGCCTGTAGAGCATTGCCCAGGCCACCTTCCCAGGGAATATTCACTGATGGGACAGAAGTCTCTGCACCCCTGTGCTACCAGTCCCTCCCCAAATCCATAGCAGCTCTCCCATGGGATATCTTGTCTGCTTGGTTCTAACACCACATAAAAGAGGATGGGAAAACAGCCACCCCCATTAATGTTTCCCCCATAGCCGTGATGTTCCTCACTCTTGGAAACGGGTTCTCCTGAGCTGGGGTTGAAATGCAGCAGAAGATCTGATGTCTGAGAGGGACAATGGGAGTGCTCCTGTCACTGCACATCCCAGCAAGGAGGAGTTGGCAAGGGATGGAGAGCTGTAAAAACGGTGCTGTGGGAGGTTCAGAGTATGATGGATGAGGCTCTGCTGGGGCTGTCTGCAATACTGTCCCTTTTATCCACCTCACACCATCCAATCTTGGCAAAGGAGCTGTAGCAGAAAGGAATCACTTCCATGGCAATGCAGCTGCATGAGACTACTCAGCTGTAATCAATGAAAGAAAAATACTTGGTGCCTTTTAAGCTGTAAAGGGAATTTACAGAGGCATAATGAAATTATTCAGTGTGAATTCAGCTGGGATGCAAGTATGGGCAAAACCTTCCCCTTCCAAGCCAGGAAGCAGAACTTTATCCAGGAGTTACTTTGGTTTTCTGCGATCACCAGAAGAAAAATGACACTAAAAGGTCACGGATATTTCTGAGCTGATATGACTAGGTCTGACTCAGACCAGTGGAAACTACAGGATATTGTCTTGGAGGGCTCTTGTGAGTTAATATAAAGTTTCCTGGAATGATTTACAAATCTGAATTGCACAAAGGGATACAATGAAGGGAAACGGGGAAACTCAGGTTACACAAAGCACTTCAGAGCATTTGTGAAAGTCATTTTCTAATGGTCATGAGTAAAGAGTGGAGGCCCATGAGTTTCTGGCATTTTGTACCCTGCCAAGTACTTATTTACCTTAACATGCAACATTTCAATTACTAAAATAAGTAGTTTCACCTTTCAATTTTTTTTTCTTTTAAAAAGGAGCTTTGTTAAGTGTGTTTTCTACTGAATGAGCTTGTACTTTATAGTCAGGCTGGTGCATCCTTTATAGGAGAAGAGGGTTGGATTAGAACTGCAGGCTCACCTTGAAAATAAGTTGACCCCTCAAACACTTGTTTGGGTAAGGCATGGGAGAGCTAAGGAGGTAGTGGAGGGCTGGGAGAAAAGAATGGTTGGTAGAATCTTCAGGGAACAGCAGAATAATGATCCTAACATCTGGCTTGCAACTCCAACACAAACAGTTTAACAATAAAACCTGCTATTAAGTTTTTACAATGGAATATCCAGGAAGATCATCAGACGGGTGACTTCAATGGGGCTCTGATGGTTTCTGCCAGCTGGGGAGCTCCTCTCCTTGCAGCACAGGAAGGGCTTTATGAAGATGATATGCAGGTGTGGAGGATGTGGAGGGATGGGAAATCAGAGTGTGTGTATGGGAAAGGGAGGCAGCAGGTGGCATTTTGTTCTAGGACCAACCTATGGGTAATACAGAGGACATCTGAAGTGACAACTCTTGGTTCACAGGGGGCTGAGGGCCCTGAGGGCCTGTGGGTTGACGAGGATGGGCCAGGATGGGACTGGTGGGACAGGGTATTTAACACAAAGCTGTACCTTTCCCCCAGCACGTCTGCAATTATTTTGTTTTCCTTCCCACATGAGACCCTGTAGCTGCCCCCTGAAAACTGCAGTTATGCTGCTGCCAGTCAGGTTGCACTGGGATGGACTGGGCTCATGGAGTTTCCTGTGGCTGAAACGGCCCCAGAGGCTCCTGCTCCAGCCCCCTGGATTTTGGGAAGTGCACTCCAGCTGCTCACTCAATCTCTGTGGAAGGCTTATGTGCATTTTCTTCTCCTTTTCTAATCACTCAAACTCAAATACCAGTCAGATAATAGCTGTAAAATATTAACCTGTTATACAACACCTTCTGTGGTGGTAAGTCCTGGTATGAAGGGAATTTCTCCAGTGTTACACACTGGGGAGAAACACCAGGCTTGCAATTAAGAGAAAAAAAGACTGAAAGAAGGGAGTAATACAGCTGGATATTCCCCTTTTTATTTAGAAGTAGGCAGCTACCATTGGACTACTCAGGATTCTGGCACTACTATAGAAAGGCCCTAATTAATATGCATGGAAGTTTTTTCATGGCTTTGTGGTGACAAATTTATATAAGTTTATCTAGAAGATTTCTAAAACTAATAGCATTTGTCGTGTGAATATTATACAATTAATGTCTAGCTGAAATACCCGCAGTCTACTATTAATTTTAACATAAGAATGGAAACGTTAACATTATCTGAATTCCAATTAGTGTGGGAAGGAGCAAAATATCACTAATGGGGAAAACCCCTGCTCTCTGCTATTCCATCCTGTCCTGTGCTGGCTGCCCAGGTGCTGCTGGGGAGATGGTTTGAGGCACTGGGAGCTCAAAATGAAAAAGATTTTATAAGCAAAATGCTCTCAGTTTGAAAATGTGATGACATTTGGTGTATCACAGACTTAATTTGTGTTAGCCTTGCATATGTGAGAGTTCATTACCAGTCCCCAAATCCTCCAAAGTGGCAATGCATTGTACCAACACTGCTCCTGTCGTTTCCCCCTGCTGTTCACACACCTCTCACTGATGGCAAATAAGGGATGCATTGCAGGCACAGTGCTGCTTCTTGCTCAGTCATCCTTCCAAAAAAAAAAGCTGGAAAAAATAGTAGTTTAAACCCCACTTTTCCTTTCCTGCAGCAGTCCATGAAACCACATGGGCAATTCAAGTCTTGCCCTCCAGTAGTGACCTTGGAAACCTCCTGCTGGTTTTTTGGGGGTTTCTTAATTTTTTTTTTTGTGGGTCCTTCTATAGGAATGGAATCTCAGGAAAATATTTCAGGCACACCAGCCTGTGATCAGCTGCTCAGGCTTGTGTAGTGCCAGGAGGCTGCTCTAGGCATGATGCTCCTGTGACTCCTATAGAGAGGCAGAGGAAAGTAAAACCCAAAGGCAAGGCAGTTTTTAACCTTAATTTCCAGCTATTTTCAGAGAGCAGATGGGGAGATGGAGACGAGTTCTGCTCTCTGGACCCTCACAAAAATCTGGAGGCTGCAGAAGTGCTGAATGTTGGAGCTGAGAGGAGCACCATCCATGGTACATTGAGTGGGGAAAAGGTTGTCATGTAACTCAAAACTTGGGCTCAAAACTTCCCCGTTGGGAACATGGACAAGCTGATTTGGAGGAGTGGTCTCAGTGGGGCAGAAGAGAAAGAAGCTCTCAAAAATGTTGATTCTTTTGGGGCTGTTTGGTCCAAGACCCAAAGCCTCTCTCACACTGTGGGATGTGCCACAGCGGAGGTGTCTCATGGCCTGCTTGGGGTTAAAGTGTAGAGGAGAGCTGGTTCTTAGAGTAAAAAATCCTGGATGGGTCCCAGGAGCAAAGAAAACTTACTTTCCCATCAAAAATGGCTCTTCTACTGCAATTTAGGTAATCTCTAGCAGCAAAAAGCCAAATTGCCATCTTTGGTTTTTGCAGAAAGCTCTCCCTCAGCCACAGTGACACCTCTGCAATCCCAGCACACAGTGGAGAGGATGCCAACACTTCTGCCAGGGGCTGGAGGTGCTGGAAATCACCCTCTGCTGTGCTGGAATTCAACAGTAGCAGCACTGCTCATTATACAATATTAATAGTGTGATCTGGAGAGGCCACTGCTGCTTTGGAGCTCTGAAGTTCTCCAGCACCACGAGCTGCTGAACACACAAAAACATATTACCCTCTAAGATCTTGGTTGTCTTCAGTTTGCTGTGCCTGCTCCAGAGTGTTGGGCTTTACAAGGACATGGAATAAAACTACTGTGTCATCAGCACAGCCAGAGTGGCTCATGCTCTGCTCCCTGGGGACAAGGCCACGTGGAGAAGCCAAGAGGCTTCAAGGTTTAAACTCCAGGATTAGTGCATGGGATCCAGGGAAAAAAGTGACTATACAGGTCCCATCTTGTTCTCCAGGAGCAACGACACCCTCCAGAAAGCTGGTATTTTTCAAAGCCTCTCCCTGAGGTGGTAAAATCAGCAGATGCTGCTCACAGTGATTTATAAAACACTTTCCCCCACCCCACCATTCCAGCCTCTGCACAAATATTTGTAGTGGGCAAAATCTTTGGCTTGAACTGGTGCAGAATGGTGTTTAGGACAGAAAAAGGCTCCTTTATGGATCACATCTTCCAGCACTGCCTGTTCTATATCTCAGAGGACTTACAGCATTTTTTCATGGTTCTTCTGGCTTTGTCCAAGAAGTTGTTATTTCTTTGATATATTTTATCAGCGAAATGGTATATTTAAGTGCCTGGTGCACCCAGGGGCACTGCTGAGGGACACAGTCCTGCTGGCTGGCTCCTGGTAGGAAGGTGCATAGTAGAAATCTTCTCTCCTGCCCCAGGAAATCCACCCTCTCCCATGGTTTGCCCTCAACACATCGGGCAGGGATGCACAGGGATCTTCTGTGCATTCTGGATCCTTGAGACCACAGGGCTGAGGTGTTACACCAGAAACCTGTTCTGAGAAATCTCCCTACAAACGACAATAACCTGGATTAAATCAGTGTGAAAGATCCCACAATTATGGTGTGGTGTTTGACTTGTGAGTGGAGTGAAGGAAAACCCACCACCTTAAAGGAAAAAGGGGAGAAAATCCCTGGACTCTCCGTGGCAGCTCTGCCACGTGCCCGTCTCCGAGGGAACTGCCCTGCTGCCTCCTCGGGAGAATTCCTGCAGCTTTGGGTGTGGGAAAGGGAAAGTAACACTTCACAAACATGCAGGAGCAGATTTCTGCCAACTCCAAGCCTACGAGAGGATTTTTCAAAGGCATCTTTGACAGTGACTGTGGTGGGACCGAGTGACTGAAAGAACATTTTGAGGACTCGACTGGAAGCAGGTGAGGACGTGGCTTTGTCTCGATTATTTCTCTCTGGATGGAGAAGGTGGAGAAAGTAGCCAGACATCCTCCTATCTCACTCAGCAGTTTATCTCGAATTTACATAAACTAATCTGTGCCAAACTCTTGTGAGAACAGCCCTCCCTGATAAGATCCTGCCCCTACGGTGATGGACATCCCCCTGAAAAATCTGCTCTCACCAGATTTCGCTGACGAATTGGAATCTCATGCCTTAACCCACACATCATTTTGCCTGGAGATTATAATGCTATTTTAATTTTTCTACACTTGCTGTAGCAAATATTACAGAATGCAAATCCTCTGGTATGAAGACACAGTTATGTAAGACCTCATTCAAAGGGTCTTATTTGAGAATGCACTTAAGCATATGTTCAGTTTCAGTGACACATCCTCAAATGTGAGGGTCTTAAAAATGTACCTGAGAGTTTTCCTTCCCCTCTCAGGGATTTAAATAAAATACTATCTGATGCAATTTTCCTCTGTAAGATGACTTAGCAGAAAGAACATTTCTTCAGACAAAACCACGTTCTTTTTCAGGAGAGATTCTTAAATTATTTGCATTAGAAGGTTTTTTCAGTGATGTTTAAAAATCACTCCATAAGAAATACTGTGCCATAAAAAAAACAAAAAAGAAAAGAAAAGAAAGAAGACTAAGTGAATTCTTCCCTTTAAGCCTCAAATTAAAAAAAAGGATATCTTGGACAGACAATCTTTAAACAAAGGGAAATGTGAGTTCATGAGAACGTTCCAGATATTCACCCTGGCATACAATGGCAAAAGAAGCTCTGCAAGACTAGCAGGTATTTTTTCCCTACAGTCTGTTGAAAAGACAGACTGATTCCCATCCTAGGGACAGCAGAGAAGTGTATTGAGCTGTGGTTCATTCCCAGCATTCAGTGAAGAGAGTTCTTGGGAAAGATGCCAGACACTGTGGACCAAGCTCAGCTCCAGCCCAAGCAGACAGAATTCCCACTGAAATCAATGGGAGCTGCACCTGCTGACTTTGGAGTTGAATATGGCCCAATATGTGGATACTATAAAGGTTCTGTTTCCAAAGTTTCTCCTGGCTTGTTTTATGGGAATGTGGACCTGGCGCCAGGAACGTCAGAAGCCCAATAAATTCACTATGGGAACTTGCAGGCAAATGACAACTCTCTCCCTCCAAACAAACCCAGGAGCTCACACGATGCTGAGGGACAAATTGTCAGTGTTCCCCCAGTTCATTTGCATGAATACCAGTTTCAGAAGTGCTGTGAGAGAAGAAAATGTGACTGGGAGAGATACGAGGGGAAATGCTGTGATTGGGTTTTCCAAAGCACTTGGATAAATATTTTAATTATCCCAGATATTTGTTAACTTGCAGGAATTGTGGTTCTAAGTCACTAAGGAGGGTATATTATATTCATACAAGCTATTTGATGGCTGCTCTTAAGAGCTGCTACGCTCCATCTTCCCAATTTGGATGGATTTTTAGCTGTGACTGTCTCCAGGGGCAGAATAAAAGTCCAGACAGGCTAGAGGAGTCCATCCAGAAAAAAAAGCAGTAGCCTGAATGTATCCACGTGGCGTTGAATACAGAGGAGTTAACAAAAGCATTATGTCAAGGAGCCAGTTTGTCTCTGTTGGGGTTATAATTGGCTGGTAACTGGGATTTAAACAACTGAGATTCAAAGTCCATTTTTTGAGTAATTGCTCTATTATGGAACCAGTCTCCTCACAGAGCACATGTGCTCTTGGCAAGTGGTTTGTAGGTAGTGGAAGCACAGAAAGAGAAAGTTAATAGTGCAATACAAGAAATAATCTTGGAGCCTCTGTATTAAAGGAAAAAAAAAGGATGGAAAACACAGGTTTAATTCTTTTAAAATTCTAACCACCCCAGTTTTAGACCCACATCCTGTACTATGGTTTGTCCTAAAGTATTTCTGATTCAAGTTCATTTCCTTGATGCACAAACCAAGAGCCCTCTATACCTCTGATATATTTATTTAAAAGCAAGGCATGGAGAAGGAGATACCCCATTGCAGGGGCCTTGTGCCCACTCTGAACACTCACAGGTGGAATGAAGAGCAAGGGCAGAGGAACGGGTTAAAGGCAGGGAGTACCCAGGCACTGATGGAAACCCATCTTTCAAAGGAATATTGTGATTTCTTGCATTTGGAAAGACTGTTTGAAAATTTCTTTTCCAAGCTGCTTATGATGAACAACTTTCTTTCCATGTCCTCCATCTCCAGACCAATATTCCTCCCCAAACCCACATGAGTCACCCCTTTCAGAGCCTGTGGTGGTCACACAGAACATTCACACACACGGAGCAAATTAGGGGAAAATTGATGTCAAGACCTATCGAGTATGAAGGGCCTTTTAAAACCAACCTTCAGAATGTGCTAATATTTACACATTCCCAAACCACCTGGAAATATGTTCCAACTGCTTTAAAGCATTTTCAATAGCATTTAAATGTATATGGAACCATTTCAGGGTTGTACATTAATTTACCCTAAAGTCCAGTTTGATCCTATCCATAATTTGATGCCTTTGAAAAAATACCTGCCCAACCCTGAATTTTATAGGAAATCAAAAATCTTTTTTCAACCAAGAAGGAGTCAGGCTTTTTTTTTCTTCAACAATTTTCAGAATTTTTTTTTTGCTTTTTATGCTGGAGACCCAATTCATTAGTTTTAAGGCTGTGCCTTTCCATAATCTTCTTGAATAAACAGTTTTCTTTCCTTTTGCAAATGTGAGATAGTTTGGAGTTCCTTAAGCTTGTAGGAGTTTTGATGCTAGCATGTCATTGAACTGATGGAAATGGGGATAAATGAAAACATATATTCTTTTACGTATTAGGTACATGTAATATTTAAGTTCCTTTATTCTCTATAGAACTCTATCAAAAATTTGGTATAAATTAATACCTACAGTCTATAATTCCATAATTTTATCCTATTTAATCCTATGTTGACTTTATTTTGTGTTCCATTTATACGTTCTGCCAAACTAGAACAAATAAGCTTAATTTTCCTATATTCAGCTCCATCTGGAGTCAACTCCAAATGCAGAGAAGAACCAGAAGTTTATTTTGAAATCATCTTAAATAAATGATTGTATGCCCAAGGTTTAGAAAAGAAAAACAACCCAAAAATCCTAGAAAGCATTCATGGTCCTGTCAGTCCTCCTGCAGGTAAAAGGCCTGAGCTTTAAGTCACTGGAGTCAACCTGTACCTGTGTTTCTTTCTTCACAGCAGCAATAATTATTCTCCTTACAATGACCTGTGGCATTTAATTGCCTATAAACACATTTTAAGATCAGGGGATGGATGTTGCTAATCAGTTGGAAAATGCAGCAAGTTTCTTCCAGGTATTGATACGATTACAGCACGTCCCTCTCCCTGCTGTGGGTCAGCACCACGTCACCCCAGAGGGCACCTGGATGGGGCACAGGATCCTAGAATGGTTTGGCTTGGAAGGGACTTTAAAGCTCCTCTTGTTCCAACCCCTTTTCCATGGGCTGGGACACCTTTCACTAGACCAATCCATAGGATTCATGTGCATCCAAAGTTTATTTAACGTGAAAGCCCGAAGTGCTCAATGCAAACCCCATATAAAATAGTAGGGACAGACCCTTTCCACCCTTTCTAGTCCATGTTGTTATCACTACATGGGGTAACAGTCTGATCCCTCTCCCAGCCAGGCTGGTGGAATTCTTGCTGGTGACGTTACATAGTAAAGCTAAACTAGATGTTGCTCTGAAAGAGTTAATTACACAAGATTAATAGCTGTTATGAGCACGTTGCAGACATCAGGAGTTTGTGCTATAAAATGTAATAAGCACATCAACAGATGGCCTGGTAGATGCTCATAAGCCACGGTTACAAGCACGCTATTGACCTGTTGGACTGTGTAACAATCTCCACAACCGACTAGCCATGTATTCCAACACCTCCCAGTCACTCATTAACTCTTCGTAAACTATTTACGCACAGGCCATTAATATGCAGCAGATCCCATGGCCAGCACTGGCCTCAGGAGTGGGACAGAGCCCTAATGACTCCAGTGCTTTATTAATGCCACACGTTAACGGGAGGAGGTTTGGGCTGCACCTCTGGCTCCTCCTGCCACCACCCCAGCTTTGAGTGCCTCTCATCACTGATTTCTGACATCCAGACATACAGAAGAGGAGGCAAACAGGAGGTGTGGCGGGGAAGGGGCCCAGCCGTGACTGTGCCGTGCCACGAAGGCTCAGTGTGGCTGCAAAGAGCATTGGCAGCCCCTTCAAACCTGTCAGAGAGGCACAAACATCAGCATAATTTATCGGTGCCTATTTTAGGCAGGTGCACGGGAACTCTAAATATATGGCATTCACCGCTTGCTGCAGTTGCTATGGATATGATATCTCAGGCCTGTAACTAGGGTTATAAATGCTGTTGTGTGCTTATTATTGTTGTTGTTATTAAAACATGAATTTTATTGTTATTCCTGCTCAGCTGCTGCCTTTAAATCATCCATGTAACTGCATATTCTTTGTTTGAAGGAGGGAGGTGTATGGGAAACAGGTAATAAACAATACCCTTTCTTCCTTTGGCTTTTCCTTTGCTTCAGAAGGGACCAATCTTGAGCTACTGTTTGCAGTAGTACTAGGGCCAGGAGAAAGAGAAATCACTCAGAGCCAAAGAAATGTCCTTCATTTGCCTCTATCTGATTAGCACTCTGGTATTTAAGTTCTGCACACATCAAATTGTGCCCAGTTGTTCTTTCCCCCTCCATTTTTCCTAAGAGGTTGCTCTCTTGCAGCTGCAGGATTCTGCTTAGCCCTCTTGCTGTTACAGTGAGGTGGTTACTTCCACCCAAATCCTGGGAAAGAGAAGGCGGCTGGAGGCTGGAGAGGCTCTACAGACAGAGGAGTTAATGCCAACCTGCCCACCCAGTGTCCATCCGAGTGTGTGCTGCACTCCTGTCCCCTTGCCAAGCAGAGACCGAGCCTGTCCTGCAGTCAGGAGCCTGTGAAGGTCACTGGTATGGGATTTGACTCAATGCAGACCAAAAATTGGCAAAAAGTGGAAAATACAGTAGAAATGGGCAACTTACATTTTGCCTGACATTTCCTGGCTTGTTATGAGCCCATAAAACACAGTTTATAAGTAGAGCTTTGGACGGGGAAGGAGGTAGAAGATTGATGTCCAAGGATTTCTACGTGTCTTTCAGGTGTACAAATCCCACTCACCCAAGCTGTGTAAAAGATGTATCACTTAGCCAGGCATAATTCCCACCTGGAACACTTACCTATCCACACCTTCCTACTACACATTCAGCCTGAAGCAGAGCCCGAACAAGGAGAGCTGCAGCATCAGGAGCCCCTGGAGCAGAGGAGGTGGCTTTGGTGGGTGCTCTCAGCTCCTGGACTATCCCAAAGGACACGCAAGGAGCTGCAAAGACCTTCCAAGAAGCATCACCTTGAGCAGACACAGGCAACGCTCCGTCAGGCTGACCTTCGTCCCGAGGAGCTGACATGGCTGGAGAAGGCAGGAGAATAAATTTCAACTACTCCCTTACGCTGGTAATACAAAATGTTCAGATGCTTAAAGGTTATGACAAGCGAGCGTCTGGTAAAGAGGTCAGGCTGCCCTGAACGTGCTGCAGAAGCCAAAATAAAGTCTAGTCAAGCCTATATGGAGTACGAGCACCGAGGCAGAGAAAGCAGTGAGGCCTCTTTCTCCCCAGTGGTGGCCCCAGAACGCAGTGGTGAGGCTGCTGTTAAAATTAAAGTATGGCTGAGTATGAGGATATTTGCCTTGGGCAGATACATGTTTTGAGAGACCGGGGTCAGTGGCTGCTTTAACCGCGTTGTTTCATCCCCACTGCCGCAATGCCTGAGTTTGCCACTTAGGTGGCATTTTAAACAGGACACAGGTATGCTGGTGGCGTTTGGCATCACTCTCTGGAGAGCAAAGTGTGTGTGTGTGTGTTTCTTTCTGTCCATCTGTCTATCTCAAGGACCATAAACCAGCAGTGGACAAAGGGGAGGCACAAAGGCCAGTGCAAATGGAGGGCAGGAATGATTGTAGAACCAACAGGACAGAGAAGCAAAGCCACCAGGGAAGATCAAGTTAGGACAAAATGATTTCTTAATGACACTTATAATTTAGACTTTATGTGGAAAAAGAGGCAAAGGAAGACTTTGCACAAATCTACACACAACAGGCAGTGAACATCTGATTTTAAAAATGTTTTATTTATTATTATTTCACATGGGAGGCTTTGCTAAAGGCTCAGGACCCCAGTGTGTTGCTGGGCAATATCAAAACAGAATCTGCTCCAGTTTATAGCTGAGCCACTGGACAAGTTGCAGCAGGTAGAAGAAGTGGAAATGAGGTCTAAGTTGGTGGGAGAACGGTTTGATAAAATAGTTAGAAAAAAACAAAGGACGGTTTTGCCAAATCTCACCCAAGATTGCAAAAATGGCCCCAACTTGGGAAACCTTCTCATAACACATCCTTGATATGTTCAGATAGACTTGAGGAGACCACGATCTACAGGAATTCTGCATTTTCACCACCTCATTTAATCCATTGGCTGCAACGTTTTCATTTTGGGCTGGGTGTTTTTATATCTAGTCAGTTTTACTTCCTTGCGATTAAGTTACAGCAGAATGTTTTTAAACACTTCTTGGTCCAAAGAAAGGCCAAAGCTGTTCAAGGATCTAAGAGGTGTTCAGCCATAGGATGCCACATCTGGGTTCCCAATAAACAAATTTTCTCAGCATTCATATCAACCTCCTTTGCACAGGTCTATAGACAAAAGCAGAGGCAAATTGTGTTGACAAGGAAACTTATTTCATCGTGAAGCATCTTCGCACGTTACCATGAAAATTAACTTTCATTTGTGTAAATTATAACTCTAATTTTGCACATGGTGCATGTAGTACAGTGTGCTTGAGGTTTTCACGGTCAAAGATATGACTGTGGTGTGGCTGTACAGGTTGAAAAATCCTGACTTAAATATTTCCACTGAAAATAACAGGAACTCTCTTGGAGAAAGACACCAACATTCAAGGGCCAAATGTGATTAAAAGTGTGCACTGAAGCTGAGCATGTGTCTGTGCATGGCTGGCACTGGAAGCTGCTGGACATGGGAAAGGGTAAGGAAAGCTGAACGCTGGGCACAGCTCTCCTCTTACGAGGTTAAGAGAACAGAGCTATGGGCATCTCAGCATCCACAGAAAAAGGGATTCCCCCCATGAACCTCCACAGCATAAAAGGTAAAGACATCCTGGTAGAATCCAGGCAGATAATTCCAAATGATAAATTTCACATCGGCAGCTGGGGAGGATGGAGAGCACTGTGAACGTCTCTGGTTCAACACTGGGTGCTGTTAGTAACATATTTTAAAAAAACTTTTAAAGAGAATCTGACAGATTCCAGAAACAAACTATGTTATGACACCTATAGGACTGTGTTTACACAAGACTGGGAGCTCTCTGGGGGCACAGCACATCTTTGTGTTCTCTGCTTCTACATCAGCCAGTGCTGTGTGCTTGTCCATGACTTACCCTATTTGCCAAAGTAATGAAAGAAAGGCTATTTTACAATAATAAAAGTTCTTTATGACAGCAGAATGATCAACGATAGACACGCCGTTCCCACTTCAGCCCTGCCTTTACACAACAATACATTAATTGGTAAATAACACTATAATTTATGCTGCATCAATGCTATAACACGGACAGAAAGGACACTTGTTCTGCTCAGCACCCACCACAGCTGTATCCAGCAGTCGTAAAAATTTATGGGACATGAAGATATTTCTGGTTCAATTTGAGGACTTGAAAGCCTGTGTGTGGTTGGTATAATCTATGGTAGACACACATGTGGCAGTCCAGGATGGCTTCATGCAAAAATGTTTGATTTTCCTGCACAGAGTCTTGGGAGGATTGTGCTACCACTCAAATGGGCACAGACCTGTGCTTTGAGTTGTTTTTACTGAATTATTGAGACAGCGCTGCAAAAGTGTGCACATGTGGCAATTCTGCTTCTCTTGTACTCAGTGATGATCTTCCCCTTAACTTCTGTAATGAAGAGTAGAACCTTTTCACCTTTCCTACGGGGTATGAGAGTTAATGTGTAACTCCGACAACTGGACCGTTCTGACAAAGAAAAGGGTATAAGAATGGATGGAGAAACTGAAAGAAGAAAAACATGTATAAGGCTGAGGGAATGATGTGGTAACATAAGGCTATTGTAATACAAGATGTTCAGGAAGAATTTAGGCTTAAATGTGAAAACTTAATTTTGACATTTGCATTAATGTGACATTTGCAAATTTCTTAATGTAGCGGGTTTGGTTTTTTTAAAAAGCCCTACAATATAGCTAATGCTCACAGATGTCTGCTTTCTTATACTTAAGCATCAAATTGCTCTCTCCCCATGCCAAAGTATTGCAACAAATCAGTGATTACTCAGGACACCCATATGCTGCGCAGCCTGGCTACTACCAGCTCCGGTGACACAGCGGGAACACGGCCCACGTTTTCCAGTCCCCAAAAGCCCAAACCACTTCTGCTTCAACTAATCCCATCTCCCTCGATTTGGGGCCTGGGTATCCAAAGTCACTGCAGGATATGAGCAGAGAAACGCGCGGGGAGCTGACAGTGGTGAGGTGTTGGGTGGGGATGGGGAGTGTGGAAGGGGAAAATGGTGATGTGGATGGGGACACGTCCTGCTGTGGTCTGTCCCCTCCAGCGAGCGTCCCCACCCCACGCTCCTGCAGCGCTGCATGACCTCCCCTTGGCCCTGCTCCCCGTGTGCAGCTGCCATTAAATGCATGTAAATGAATAAACAGAACCATGTGAAAATTGCATCTACGGGTCTCTCCTTCCTCCTAACTCTGTCTCTGCCTTTTTACTATCTATCTATCTATCTATCTATCTATCTATCTATCTATCTATCTATCTATCTATCTATCTATCTATCTATCATCTCCNCAGGGGCAGGAAGGGCGGCGGTCCCGCAGCATCCCTGTGCGCAGCATCGGCCCGTGCCGCTCCGCTCCGCTCCGGCCTCGCTCCGCTCCGGGTTTTCCCCCGCGCCCGCTCGCGCCGCCGCCGCCTCCGCGCGCGCCGCCGCCGCCGCCTGGGCGAGGGGAGCGCGGGGAGGGGGAGCGGGAGCGCGCGGGAGGGAGGGAGAGGGAGG